>JARFXV010001976.1:257500-337365 GCA_031761425.1 Cosmopolites sordidus
GCTTTCGTCAGAGAAGCTAACAGTCTCCCAAAACCGCTCCGGCTTGCTTAAATGCTCTCTAGCATACTATGCTTTTTTCTTGTTCTGCTTCGCTTATGTAGGGCTTCTTCTTAGGCGTTCGTCCGTGTAACCCTTGTTTTTTTCATGATTTTTCAAATCATGAATTGTATTTAGATAAAACTGTGAATTGAAAACAAATAATCAAGTTGTAGACAATGTACTTTCGTAAACTAAAGTGTTTATGTTATTGTGTTTACACCTATACAGGTGTTCAGAAACTTTTTTACCCTCTGCTTTAGTAAATTCATAATTAAAATGGAAATGAATAGTTTTTTTAATTTAACAATTAATTTTCCAATATTTAGAAGTCTTTAAATATATGGGGTTGTATAATAAATAATGTGCAGCACATATTTTCCTCAAGACAGTAAGCGTTCGGAGACTTCTTTTACTGAGTGTATATACACACCATGATTTTTTTAATTTGGATTTGGAAATGTAACATGAAAATGTACATGACATGAAAATAATGCTGTTTTAATCAATATCAATCATACAAATATTATACCAAACAATATTATT
Source organism: Cosmopolites sordidus (assembly GCA_031761425.1). Taxonomy (NCBI): domain Eukaryota; kingdom Metazoa; phylum Arthropoda; class Insecta; order Coleoptera; family Curculionidae; genus Cosmopolites; species Cosmopolites sordidus. Next base: position 258,083 of record JARFXV010001976.1, read on the forward strand.
TTGGATTGCAAAGAAAGTTGTGAGGATCATATTGACAAGATTGTCCTTTTAGTTTACAGTCATTCTTTGAAGCAAATTATTTTTTCCCACGGGGGCAAATTTGAAGTTTTTAAACAAGCTAACATTTTAACATTATGGCAGCGAAATAATACTAGGCTTGATTGAGTGATACAATGAACTTACTAGATACAGTTAAGAACGGTGGAGGTAATGTTTTGTTTTGGGGGTGCATGTCTTACAATGGAGTAGGAAATTTTTACATTTCAAACAGCAACATGATAGCTCAGTCCTAAGTGTAAGTATTACGATGTAAGCTACGAGTCAGTACTGTAACATTAGGGTTAGAAGGGACATTCTATTTCCAATAGGAGAACGACCGTAAATGTACAGCTTAATATCCAAGAAGTGGGTAATGTATAATGCACCTAGAAGGTTGCTCACACCACCCTAGTGCCTGGACCTTAATTCCCATTTTAAATTTATGGCACGTTCTAGATTAAACAGTCCCCGTTAAAAGTAAGTAGCATCCAAAAGAAGTAATTTTTGACTCACGAAAAGGTTTACCCCACAGATATTATAAAATTATTAGTGGACTCAATACCTAAACGTTTGGAAATTGTAATTTTTGCTAATGGGATGAATATATTATGATATATATATATATATATATATATATATATATATATATATATATATATATATATATATATATATATATATATATATATATATATATATATATATTAAATAAGTTTGGTGTCAATGGAAATTGATTTTTATAAAAATTACTACTGGTACATGTGGTGTGCAAATCTTTTTTACACTTTCAAACGTTATTGTTAAAGATATCATTTATATATTTAATTGATATTTCCAAATAATATATATATATATATTGTATATATATATATATATATATATATATATATATATATATATACATATATATATATATATATATATATATATATATATATATATATATATATATATATATATATATATATATATATACAATATATATATATATATATATATATATATATATATATATATATATATATGTGTATTTGACACCATTAGATACTTAAATTAATATTTTACAACAATTAACATTAAACATGAAAAATTTATAATTGATTTTAATTTACTTATTTAAAGTTTGTTAAAGGTTATATAGAATGTTATGTTGCTTTATTAGTACATAGTGTTGTTAAAATAATTACTATTTATCTCTAACTCGAAATGACTCATGATGATTCATGTTTATATAAATAACTGAACGTGAAATGTAATATGTAATAGGCAAACTGAAAAATATAAATAACTGGTAGAAATTATTTAATACATTATTATATTATTTTCAAGATTTAAAGAGTTATGTGTCAAATATTTATCAAGTGGAAGACTAAGAAAGTTAATCTTAGAAGTTTATTGAAAGAATTTTAACAAAATCTAACAATTAGTACTGTAGAATATGAACCAAAAATATGTGGGATTTTTTATAAAACAGTAAGGCCATCTACAGTTTGAAGACTCATAAAAAAATGGGATATAAAGTGCTAAGTAGAATTCTGTAGTTTTGAAAATGCATTTTCCCTAGAAAGAAAATACAATGTGTTTCGATGAGATGGACAAGTGGTTTGGAAGAAGTAGGAAGTGACAGTACGTTAAAAAAATGTGGAGGGGGTTCCATAATAAAATGGACGCGAAAGATTTGGCAATAATACTTAAAATAGTAGATAAAAATATTAAATATAAAGTTTCTTGAAAGAAAATTTAAAAGCAAGTGCTGAAATTTTAGACATTTGATACGATTTTTTGATACGAAATTTTAGACATTTGAGGTCTACAGTGGATTGGTGCCGGAATGTAAATATGCTCGTTAAACTGGTTCTAACGATACATATATGTTTTAGAAATGTACGTGTAGTTTTCGAAATATCATTGAACATTGAGAAAGCTTCGTGATTTCTTCAAGCGAGTTCCTTCCAGGCACTCACGCATTATACACCGGCAATAATCAGCCATCATGTGTTCATTCCATCGACCCTGGTAATTCTCTTCCATATTTTTTAGGTCATGCTTGTTACTTACTGTAAGAGCCAAGGTTGTCTGGAAATTTGTCCAAATGATTGTGAAGGTAGTGAACTTTGATGCTGATGTTACATTCAAGCTTTCTGACATTTTGGAGCATGTTTTGCTCGCGATTATTTTCGCGCAAAAGTTGGAACAGGGACTTCATCTGAATGAGAAATAGATCTTTTTGCAGATACCAGATCGGGATAGATTTTTTTTTCGGCTAATACCATGTACCTTGACTAAGCAGCAATAACAGTCATCGTAGTGATTTTTTGGCTCCCTCCAAATTATAAGTACAGTAAACTTTATTTGACTTGTTCAACATTCGTCCATTGCTTTAAATGTTCATTACACATTTTGGAATCCATGGTTTATCAACGTATTTGATTTTCAAGTTAAAGTAAGCGAAATACGCATTTTACACAAATTCATATATAGGTTTTCAAAACTTTCACACCTATATACTCGCCGCAAACGTAACAACTCGCCGCAAAACGTAACGTATACTCGGCGTAACCGTAACAAGAAGTGTTCGGGTCGTTTAAACACGATCGTTTTGGCGATGACAGTTTTCAGGTTTTATTTACTAACTTTTTTAATGGAACAAACAACAAAAAAAGGTTACTAAGAACAAAATATTATTAATGTGAGTATATTAAAAACTGTACGTACCTTTGAAAATTTAATATTACTGAGAGTGTTTCTAGACATTGTACTTTAAGTCTCGGCGGCACCAATTTTTTATACTTTGGAGACCTGTATTATTGCTTAAACTAAGATAACAATCTAAAACAAGCTTCGCATTTCAATCAAGAATGTTTACTTTATAACACTCCAAAAACCATAAAAACACCACCCCAATCGCCCGACATCAATCCTATAAACGATTTATGGATTCATAGAAATTTTAATTCGAACGTATGACAAAACCAATAAAATGGATTGGAAAAAAGTAATGAAAGAAGAATGGACAAAAATAGATTCACAGTTTATTTAGAATTAATAGAATCGATGGCATGATGAAAACAAGCAATCATTTCAAAAGGTGGTTCAACTAAATATTAGCTTAAATGCATTAGTTTATTTAATACAGAATAGTCAATACATTTAGGTCTAACGAAACCTTTACCATTTTTTGTCTCAGCTTGTTATACAAAACAAATAACATATATGTAATTATATTTCAATACATTTTTTTCAATTAAAATATTTTACAATATCGAAATGTGTTACAAAAATTTATTTAAATATTAATTAATAGGAAATTCAGGAAATGAAAAGCTGATCCGTAAATATCAGACATAAAAGAACATATATGCGAACTATTGAATTTAATGTTTTGATTCAAATGAAATGTTTGATTAAATAATAAAAAAAATGTTTGTATTTCTAAAAAAAAATTCTGTAAAATACCTTTATTTAGGATCAGTGACTATTTGAGTGACGAAAAGAGAAAATAATTAGAGATAATAATATGGCTAAATCAGGGGAAACTAGCAGAGAGTCGAAAGTTTCAATGGCGATTTCATTGATTTATTTTCACGTGAACTTATCTCCTGTTTTCATAATTTTAGTTAATAAAGATGCATCTACATAGAAATCGGTTTCTTATTCGTTATATGCTTTCTTCCACTATAATACTGGGTAATTCTATTTTTAGTGGTTTTAATCAACGATCTTCAAATGTTGTTAATATCTCATCATACATTTCTTCAGAAGATAATCCTTTCAAAGTCAGGTACTTAATCATTGACTGGTACTCGATTTTTTTTAGAGTTTTAATCTTCATGTGGGCTTTTTTAATTTGCTATTGTGTTGCTGGTTATTTTGTTTGCTTTTTTATCGAAAGCATTCTGTGTTATTTAGAGTTTAGAACTAGAGGACAGTAAGAGAGGTTGGAGATACAGCCTTTCTTAATCCGAATCACGGTCATCAACTACTGATTAAATCTGCTCAGTTGCCCCCATGACCACCATGTTTAACCTTCACTTTCTCGAAAACCTACAGACTGGCGAGTAGAAGGTCGGTTTTATCCAACCTGGTAACCTACGTTACCGAGGGGTACAACATTTACAGTCTTGTTTGGAAACACATGTATATAAACATTTAAACAAAGTACAAAAACCTATAGCATGACTACGAGTCGAACTTAAACCGCCTTACCACCGAATCTTTGCCTTTAACACTCTGCCAACACTGCCGGCCATATAATATTTATTAGTATATTCTAAACAAAAGAATCTTTAGTATTTTATTTCTTTATTCCCAAAATGACAAAACATTCTCTATTAAGAGCTAAAATTTATCAAATATAAACGTTGATACTTATTTGCACAACAACATAAATTATTTTTTGTTATATTGTGTATTAGAAACATTCAGCGTAAACTAGCTACCAATATCATTTCGAATATGTCATCAAATATAAAGGTCTCGTTCCGATTTTTATAAAAAATGATTTTAGAGTTTTGAACTTATATTTTATAAGATTAGAGCTATTTAGGCAGATATTTTGATTTCCGTTTAAAAAAAATTATCTTTCTTGTTCAATGATTTGCATAAAAAAGGAATCTGTTAGATGTATATTTTTTTCTTGAAGGGTTGCATTGAAATTTGTACTCCTTGCTTTTCTCCTTATCAAACTGAAACATTCTGGTATTTAAACTACAATATATACTCAAATTGGAAATACAAAAATGGTGGGAAAAGATACAGGACCGAGATACGTGGAAGAAAATAATGGAAGAAGCAAAGCCAAACAATAGGACAGAATAAATCAAGAATAGAGGAATCGATCCGTTGATTCTGTGAAGAGTCATGACGTTTCGCGAAAATCTCATTTGGCATTTTCAAGTGTTGTCCGCTTCGACTGAAGAGTGAATTAGAGTCCAACTGATTTAACCAATTCCTGAGATGTGTATGTTCTTCTAGCAAGGTGCTGATGCTTCAAGCCGGCCGTTTAGACTTGCTGGCCGCCGCGATAATCGCTTAAGCGTATATCCTTCGAAAAATGAGATTTACATAAGCTTAATATATTGGAGGATGCAATATTTCAGTTACATAACCGTGTTTATTTAAATTTCTTCTGATTGTTTCTAAGCTATTATCATGATACGCTTGCTAAGCATATCATGATATATGAAGAGATAGTGTGTGCCATTGTAATGTGAAAGGTAAAGTTCACCTCACATCCCGAAAGTGTATGACTTTTTTTGTACCATCAAGATCACTTAAACAAAATCTAGACTTACGACTGAAGCATAGAGAGTTCTATTTCAGATCCCATTCAAATTTACCAAGAAAACATTATAAGCGATTGGTCTTGTTATAAGAAGAAACGTCCACTTCATATACATGCATTCCCATCACAGGTAAATGGCAATAACCTTTAATCGTCGATCCTCAAGACAGTTCTATGTATAGCAGCACCAAAAGCATCTCGCATTCGGATATTTTCTTGTCGAGTTATAAGTAAGCCGCGATTCGAAAATTCAGGAAAACTCTAATTTTCAAACCAAAGAAGTCCAATTATTTATTATTTCAAGAAAACTTAATCTCTAATAATCACCAAAACAAAGTATGTAAATCTGAACTTCAAGAAAAGATCTGTGAAAAAATCTGAACTTCAAGAAAAGATCTGTGAAAAAATGGAACTCATTCGACTGTCTAATGATATGACATCTTCGCATATAACACCAATCATTATTATTGATTCTTCTGCCACTTTGAACGCAGAGATGACAATAATCTAGAAAGACTGATGGTGCAGGAAGGGATAAAGGTTTGTAGATCACGTCGCAAACCTCCAGAAAGATAAATAAAATAAATAAAAGACCTAACTGGTTCATTTGTCCAAAATACAACCAAGGAAACCATAAATAGAAAACTCTGGCGAGAAGTAGTCTAAAAAGAATTCAAACGGAATGAGTTTCCATAGATCACGGCGCTTCTGCAAAGAAGAATACGAAGAAGAGTAGAAAGACAAAAATGAAGTTGTTCTTGAGCTGCCATTTTAGCATATTTAGCAGAAATTCAAGACTATAAAATAGTTTAGTAGCATACCAAACATATATCAAGATAAAACAATCATTTTTAAAACCTTTATTGTGTCCCACTTTCTGCAAATGCCTATTTAAATATCAAAATAAATAAGTAATAAACATATCAGAATATTAAACTTGAAGAGATTTACCACTAAATACCAAATCACTTGTTTAAACTTCTCGACGCACATTTCGCTAACCATTTTAGCATCATCAGGAGATGATTTAATCTGGAGATGATTTAATCTGGAGAAGATTTAATCTGGAGATGATTTAATCTGGAGCTGATTTAATCTGGAGATGATTTAATCAGGAGATGATTTAATCTGGAGATTAAATCATCAAGTTTAGTGTTTCACACCAAAGGTTCCAATAGAAGAATTGATATCAGAACATGTTAGTTTATGTTATTTATTACCAGAATCAAATTGCAAAAAAAACCATTAGGGTACACATCAGTTTATAGAAGTTACATTCAGTGATCAGTTTTACTGAAATAATTCATATAAGTAAGAATAATTTTTGATACTAGCACACTGTTTAGTTACCGCTATAATTTAAATGCTTTATTTCATTTTTATAGCAATATATTACATAAGTGCAGTGGAGGGACGTTATATAATATTGCGGAAGTTCCATTATTGGCTGAAACCCAACTTTTAGTACGGGTCAATTTAGTTTAGATATTTAATTTACATTTTTGAAAAACAAGCAACAAACGCTACAACGTTTCCTTTCATTGCTTTTTAATCAACTTAAAAACAATTTACGTCAAGTAAACTAATTATTATCCTTTCTAAAACCTACAATATAAATTAGCCCAAAATCAAGCATTACTCGTTTCATCTAATCTACGAAAGAACTAATATAAATTCATTCTTTACCTTGCCAGAGCAAACTCTCCAAAATATTCCGTCATTGCAAACATAGTTGTAACTAAATTGTTTTAACAAAACACATATTTTTAAAATAGATTGGGCTTTTTAATTCTTTACTATTATTAATTAAAAATTACTTTACATTTGGAAACATCTAGCTATAGGTTTCCAACTGAACATAAACAGTACCATTTTAGTTTTGAGGTTATGATAATAAATGACCCATACCAGCTTAACATTGAAATAGTTTGCAGAAAAAATATAGAATATTTTGATCAGAATTAATGTTTATAAAAGTTAGTTAATTTTGGTTTCGTTAATAAAAAAATTTTGAATTAAATGCTGACGTTTCTTTTTTGATTGCAACAAAACCCCAAAATAGTTTGTTTACAACAAATATTTCACACAATATAAATTTTCACTGGCTGGGCATTTTAAATCTCACTGCTACTAAGCAACTGGTTACGTGAATGAAAATGTAAGGGAATGACTCTTTTTATATCCAACAATTAAAACTATACCAATATTAATTAACCGATAATAAATAGGTAAGATATGAGTATTAAGTGCTTTGAGAAAAGAAAGGAAATACTAAAGCAAAATAGCAGGAACAGTGTCCTGCGGTGAAATCCTAGTTGGACGGCTTTGCAGGAGGCGGCAGTCGCGACTGAGCTCCTGCTCAGATGTGGAAAAGTGCCAGCAGGATTTTGAGGGCAGGATTGTATTTCACTTTATTTGGATAGAAAATATATTTGAACTTTATAGTTGTTGAAAAAAAAATTCTCTAAAATGTTGAACATTTTATATAGTTATAAATAAAAATAATAAACCTATATACACAAAAACTTTTTCGATATCATTTTTCTGTCATAGTAACCGGAATGTCAAATGATTTTTTATAAAAAGTACAGACCTTAGATTATAAAGCACAACAAACGGTGGTTTTTCAATATATTATGTAAATTACTAAGAACTTTAGAAAATTTCGATTTTTTACGAGTATATCATTTTCTTATTATCTTACTATCAAAAAGTATACATTCTGTGCTATATTTCTCCTATCGATGGAAAGGAGGTTGATGTGACATGAAATATGAAATACCTCGGATCTACGCTGAGTTACAATGGAAACTTGAAAGTAGATGTCAACGACTGAGCTTGAAGTTGCAGTTATATTTCAAATATTTTTAATGATGATTTTTATTTTAATGTCAGTTTCCCTAAATAAGAGAGAAGTCCAAAAATGACGGAAATGAAAGTATATACAGCAAAGCTGGTTTGGGTAAATTGTTCGCATGAGCCAAAATAATTTAGTCATGGAAATTTGAAAGGCGAAACGGGACTGGGAGTGACTGAGACTCAAAAGTACGTGAATGCATGAGATAGAAAATACACTAAAAGAAAGGAGAATAGGAAAAACTGGAAAAGGTTTTATTGCAATTAACGGAACCACCAAGACCCTTAACAACATAACATAAACATTGCCAACTAAAACAACAAATACTATATAAGATTCGATTTACGGAAGATGTTTATTCAAAATAAAAGTGCAATTACTCTGTAGGAATCTCAGAAAAGAAATATAAATGTAGAAGACCAATTATAAATGAAAAGAGCTGATATTGAAACTAATAATAATAGAGGTGTAAATAGAGGTGTAGTGAACAATTTTTAGCTTCAATAATAATGGAATCACAAATTCCAAAAATAGACCTAAAAAGACAAAACTAAATATAGATTACAATATTTATATAAATTATGTATAGTTGCGAGGTGGACGTAAATTTTAAAAACAATCGAACACGCCTACGTAGCTAACGTCAACAATTGTTCTAGAGGCTAAAAGGGGAACTTGAGGAGTAAACGGTAAGAAATTATATAATAACTGAAAATAACTGGAAAAGTAAAAAATTAACTATTGGAGGAAAGAACTGTTGTATTAACTGATAATTATATAATAAGTACATAACGAGGCTCTATTTTCATTTTTATGAACTGTTAAAATAATAAAATACTTAACTAATATACAAACCAAGATTTGTTTGATAGATATATTGAAGTACACGAAGTAATTTTATATGTAATAGAAAACGAAAATTTCATTTGGGCCTTTAGAGAAAAAGAGATTAAATTTTAAAATGAGACATTGAAATAATTCGTTAAATTATATTTTAAAAATATTTTCTTATTAATATGCTATTTATTGTTCGAATAATATATATATATATATATATATATATATATATATATATATATATATATATATATATATATATATATATATATATATATATATATATATATACAAGGTTGATGACAGTTCACATGGATGACCTTGAAGTTAAAATCAATATAGAACGGGGTGTTCAGCAGGGTGACTCAATATCGCCTGTTCATTTCTTAGCCTGGCTTGAAGAGGTATTTCGTAATTTGGATTGGGAACAGGATTGAATACAAATAAATGGAAATATTTCAGTCACCTTAGATTTGCAGATGATATAGTTCTCCTGTTACAAGACCCAGATGAACTACAAAAACGCATAGAAGGGTTGTAAAGGGCGGAAGAACCATTTGACTTCAAAATAAACCTGAAGAAGAATCAGGTTATGTTCAACAAATTTGCTGAAAACAGAAGAATATCTATTTTAGGAAGCGATTTAGAGGTGGTGGACCACTACATATATCTGGGACAAAGGATTTCAGTTCAATCAATCGTAATACCGCCCGTGAAGTGGAACGGCGCATCAAGTGTGGTTGGCAGGTATTTGGTAGCCACAACATAGTGTCTAAGAACAAACTTCCTTGAACTTCCAAACTTTGTCTGAAGAGAAAAGTTTTTGATCAGTCTGTGCTGCCTGTTCTGACATACGGAAATGAAGCATGGACACGCACATCACAATCAATTCAATAGGTTCGGGTAGCACAGAGGGGAATGGAAAGGTGTATGCTTTGCATTACAAAGCGGGACAGAATTACCTGCACATGGATCAGAGCACAGACGAGAGTATTTGACATCATTGCAAGGGTGAAGAAATTGAAATGGAGGTGGGCAGGCAATGTAGCGAGGCGATGTGACGACAGATGGACCAAAGCAATCCTGGGATGGATACCGTTTGATCATAAGTATCCACAAAGAAGACCTAAAACACGATACATGGACATCATCAAGTATATTAGACCCGAATGGCAGAGCAAAGTTCAGGACCGCGCGCGAGTTGGAAGCATGCTGGGAGGCCTTCATCCTGCAGTGGATCGACAAATGCCTGAATGATGATGATGATGATGATATATATATATATATATATATATATATATATATATATATATATATATATATATATATATATATATGTATATATATATATATATATATATATATATATATATATATATATATATATATATATATATATATATGTATATATATATATATATATATATATATATATATATATATATATATATATATATATATATATATATATATATATATATATATATATATATATATATATATATATATATATATATATATATATATATATATATATATATATATATATATATATATATATATATATATATATATCTAACCTATCAGTGGTGTACAAAGTTTTCACCAAGATAATATCCAAAAGAATATTAAGAAAACTAATGACACACAACCAAGGGAGCAAGCAGGATTCAGAAATGGATTCAATACATTGGATCATATCCAGGTTCTACAGCAGGTCATAGAAAAACATAACGAATGCACTATGCCACTGTACTTGGCATTTATCGATTATGAAAAATCATTTGATTCAATCTCAAAACGGGCCATAATGGATGCATTGCTTAATCAAGGTATAGAGAAAGCCTATGTAAATCTACTAGGATCGATATATGATGAAGCTACAGCGACAGTCCACCTTGACGATCTTGAGGTGGGAATAAATATAGAGTGGGGCGTACGGCAGGGGGACGCAATATCGCCTCTTCTTTTCTCAGCCTGCCTGGAAAAAGTGTTTCGTAAGTTGGATTGGGAACAAGATGGAATAAGGATTAATGGTGCGTACTTAAATCATCTTAGATTCGCAGATGATATCGTTCTTCTTTTACAAGACCCAGATGAGCTGCAAAGACACGTATAAGAATTGCAAATGGCTGGGGAAACATTTGGCTTGAAAATAAACCAGTAGAAGATTCAGGTCATGTCCAATAAATTTGCTGAGGACAAAAGGATTTCTATTTTAGGAACGGATTTGGAAGTTGTGGATCACTATATATATCTTGGACAAAGGGTTTCAATGGAAGGGGAAACCTTCGGGGAGGTAGAGCGACGCGTTAAATGTGGCTGGCTGGCATTTGGCAGGCTCAACATAGTGTTTAAGAGCAAACTACCACTTTGTCTGAAAAGAAAAGTCTTTGATCAGTGTGTCCTGTCCGCTATGATATACGGAAATGAGACCTGGACACTCACATCACAGTCAGTTCAAAAACTTCGACTAGCACAGAGGGGAATGGAAAGATGTATGCTTGGTATTACTAGACGGGATAGAAAGACCTGCACATGGATCAGAGAACAAACAAAAGTGAATTACATCATTGGAAGAATAAAGCAATTGAAATGGAAGTGGGCAGGCCATGTAGCGAGGGTATGGGACGAAAGATGTACCAGGGCGGTCCTGGACTGGATAGCACTTGATCACAAACGTCCATGGAGAAGACTGAAAACACGATGGAATGATGATATTATTAAATATATTGGACCCCCCGAATGGCAAAGGAAAGCTCAGGACCGCAAGAGTTGGAAGTATGCTGAAGAGGCCTTCATCCTGCAGTGGATTAATACGGGTTGATGATATATATATATATATATATATATATATATATATATATATATATATATATATATATATATATATATATATATATTGCTATTTAAGTATCCAGAATTGGCAACATTGTTGTTGCTAGACGCCATCTGACAAAGTTTGATATTATTGACTCAGAACGTTTTGTTATACGCGTCCGTATTTGTATTTGTCTCGAAAATTTCATCTCACGCAAAAAATGGAATTAACTCGTTAGAATTTTTGTGCGATGTTTTACTACGACTTTCGACATGGATTATCTCAACTCTCAGTGCATCGATCAACTCACTTCGGCTTATGGTGATGAAGCTCAATCTAAAATTACTGTATATCACTGGTTGAGTGAATTCAATCATGACTGTCGTTCGCTCCCCGACGAATTTACATAAGGCCTTCAAAAATCGGTTGTTATACGTATGTATATGTATCGATACAGTACGCGAACTGATAAAACGAGATCGTTTTATGAGATACTGTGAGACATCCCTTTGAATTAGCATTGCTTATTAATAATACACACAATACACACGATTTTACATGTACATTTAGCTGTAAAAAAGATTTGTGCGCGTTGGATTCCGAAAATTTGACAACCGCTTAAAAAAGGCTTGCGTCGATGGGTGCAAAGAAATGCTCAAAAATACTACCGAAGTGCATTAAAAGCTGTGTATATCATACAGCTGGCGGATCTTGGATCTATGCGTATGAGCCCGAAAGTAAACAGCAGTTGACTGAATAGGTCTTTCAAAATGAGCTAAACTCAACAAAAGTTGTTGGCGCAAGAAGCAATTCGAAGCAAATGGTTGCCTTTTTTTTGTGATGTGAAAAACAACCAATGACGCACGATTCTTGTACACAATCGCACAGTCCCGATTTAACATCCAATGATTTATTTTTATTCCGTTTCGTGAAGAATAAACTATATGGCCAAAGATTTTTGACGCCCGAAAAAGCGGTTGATGCGTTAAAAATGCATGTTTTGGTGTTACCTCAATCGGAATGGAAAAAGTGCTATCAAAATTGGTTCAAAAGTATGCAAAAGAGTTTGCGTCCCTCTAGTATCAAAATTATTCAGAACAATCTGGCAAATCATCATGGAACGTTTAATATCACAGCTACGTTTGCAAATTATCGAAATATATTATCAAAATCAGTGTTCTGTGCGCCAAACGTATAGAGTATTTCGTGAATTTTATGGTGCACATAACAGTCCAATGGAGCGATGTATTCGCCGAATTATCGACAAATTCTGAATGCATTTCACGCTTCGATATTAAAACAAAAAACTGTGCGTTTCGAAGAAAATATCACCGTTGTTGCTGGTAGTGTTGGTGAAGATCGAAATTCAATTTGTCGCCATTCGCAGGAAGTTGGGCTTTGTTATTTATCTACGTGGAAAATTTTGCGTAAAAATCTTGGTCTGGTGCCTTACAAGATCCACCTTGTCCAAGAACTAAAGTGGCAAGACCATCCTTTGCGTCTTACGTTCGGTGAATGGGCTCAAAATCAATTGCAACTTGACCCAAAATTTAACCAAATTTGACCTTTATTTTATTTTTATTTTATTTTATTTTTATTAACCATTTTTGACCAAATGGTTACGTTAATAAACAAAATTGTCGCAGTTAGAGTGCAAATAATCCGCAAATGATCCAAACAATTACCGTTGTATCCATTCGAAACAATTCGGTGAGAAAATTATTTCGAGGAACGGATCTATTAATTGCCCACAAGGTGTTTTAATGCTTTTATATTATTTTCTTTGAGGTTATGTTAAATCTTTCGTATATACCGATAAACCAGCAACTGTTGAGGCCTTGAAAGCCAACATAACTCGGACAATTGCGGACATAAAACCCGAATTGCTTGAAAAAGTGGTCGGAAATTGGATTGAAGGAACGCGCTTTGTCAAAAGTACCCACGGAGGACATTTGTTCGAAATTGTTTTCTAATATTAATGTGATTGAATGTTATTTCACACAAAATAAATAGTTTCAAGGCATCTAATTTGGTTGTTGTTTTATTTAAAGTTCTGACGCACTTAAAAAATTACCCTATATATAGGTATACAACACTCAATTTTTTTTTAAATCATGCCTAGAGAATAGATATTTTCTTTGTAAAGATTTAAGTCGGACAAATATTGTACATAAAAATTTATCTAAGAAAGCATGCGGGATCCGTTATCATACGTAATTTATGTAACTGATCCACCCACTAGTACCAGTATTATAGTTTGCAAACGACATGGCAATATTTTGCATACATAAGATAATAAGAATAACATCAAGTGTGTTACAAGACCACCTTCAATACAACATTCAAACATTGTTTATGAAAATTTTTAACTACAGTTTTAGTTTACCTTAAACAAAAAAATGATCTCTAATTCAACGGACTAATTGCCCAAAAGAAAGAAGAAAAATATTTGGAAATATACTCGGATTTATGCCGTACTTCAAGAAATACAGGAATACAGATTCACGTAAACGAAACAATTAAGATTAAACTTTTCCAATCGTTACGGTCCAATAAATAACAGATCGAAAATCCCAATTGATGGCATAAAATAAATTGTTAATCTATAAATCTATCATTAAACTTATCTGGGCATATACATCGCAGTTGTGGAGTACAGCATCCAGTTCCTTCCATGAAAATTCAGTCCAATTTAGATTAATCTTCATTCTTTGTCTCTTTTGAATTTATCAATGGCGACTTCAGTGTAGTGAATGTAAATTGCGATATAAAAAATTATAGTGCGAGCGAAGATTCAGTGTCCTTGTCTAATAATTTACTAACCCAGCTTCATATGAGACCCACTGATAGTTGTAGATTACATTTTTTAATTTTTTTTATATTATGAAGTACTGTAGAGACAAATATTAATCATATGCTTAAATTCACATATTCGTTCCCTATATATTAACGTATATCGAGTGGTATAAATTACCACTCTATTAGAAAAAAAATAATAAATAGTGTTCCCACTTTATGGTAAAAATTATTTTTTTTAAATTATTCTACTTTACATTTTCGATTATATTTTGTTTGTGTTTTATTGGTCTTTGGTCAAAATTATATATTCTATAATTCCTTGAAAATCACTTTCTTAAAAATCACTTCCATAAAAGATCTTTATATTTAATATCTCAAATATCTGTTGATATTTGTCGATCAAAAATAAATTAATTTCAGATAAGTTTTCGATATTCTGATTTCTTGTTCAAAACCATTTAACTGATTTATGTTAATGGATTTCAATTAACTTACCTAATATGCATTAATTTTAATTAACTTCTTAACTTTAATGTTATTTTTCAGATTCTTTGTTATAATGCCGGTTGTTGAAATGATTAATAGTACAATATGAACCTGGTCCAACTTCCATCTCAGCTTTATGTCGAGTTTCAGATCTGCATATTTTTGTATTTTCTCTTCAGGCGTCTTTTGAATATTGTGGGTATTTGGAACAGCGATCCGATCAGATGCAATTCAGAAATGCCATTTTCTTCTTTTTGCCCAACAATATGTTTGATCTTTTACAGGGCACGGTTTTATCAGTTATTATTGTTCGGTCGTAATATAACTTTAAATCGGCTAATTCTAGTACCGCTTCTGAGGTACATTTATAATAGCCACCTGCTTATGACGGTAAAGATATTCTGTCTGGAAGAGTCTACTACATGTATCCACTATATGTTGGATAGTCATACATCGTTTGATACTCGTATATCATTAACGATATATATTTTTGATAGTTCTTAGTGTGCATAACTTGATCTTGAATTATGCACATAAAACCTTCGGTCTGCGGAAACAGATCTCCCCATGTCAACTATTATTATTAATACTATTATTGTTAACATTTGCATAAATTACATTTTACTCTTAATATCATATATTAGGAGGGTTAAATAAAAACAAATATTTATCATTCAAAATGATTTTATTGTTTTTCAAAATATTCTCCGCCATGATGAATATACTTTTGCATACGTTTGAACCAACTTTCATAGCACTTTTTCCATTACAATTGAGGTATCTCCAAAATATGCATTTTGAGCGCATTAACCGCTTCGTCTGGTGTCGAAAATCGTTGACCATGTAGTTTATTCTTATGACATTCTCACGATATGTCACATGCTGATCTTGCTTTATCAGTTCGCGTACAATATCGATCTTTTCTGGGATAACAACCGATTTTGGGCGACCTTCTTTAAATTTGTCCATGAGCGAACGACGGCCACGATTGAATTCACTAAACCGTGCTTCATCACCAAAAGTAGAAGTAAGTTGATGATGCACTGATGTTGAGATAATCGACGTCGACAGTCTTAGTAAATCATCGCATGAAAATTCTCACGAGTTAATTTTATTTTTTGACTGAGATGAAATTTTCAAGGTACAAAACAACACAAATAGAGCATGTATGAAAAAATGTTCTGAGTATTGGTTAGTTGCTTGACCGGGAGGAAGCTCCACCCATCCCTTACATTGGAGATGGTATCCCTTACATTGGAGAGCACATGTTTCGTCTGTTGGTGGTTAGACTCATCAGGGTACCGACATATGCTCTCTCGCCAATAATAGGCGTAGTCCTCTCCACAATCAAACAACCCATATTTTGCCGACTTCTCGTCGGATGGTTTATACATAGAGTTTTTTATTGTTTACTTTTATTTCTAGTTTATTTTTATTTACACATTTGGAAACATTTCACCAACTTTTATCTCTACTATGATATTTTTTGTTGCTTAGCTTTACGTACTCTTAATATAAATATCAACCATCAATTACATCTTTTGCTAAGCTTCATAAAGTTCCCTTGTAATGCATTCGTCATAGATTCCATATCCCAAATCTTTGTGATCGACTGTGATTCTTCAATATAATTTGCTTTTGTATTATCCTTTTGATTATTGGATCTGGCTGCTTAATTCAATTAAATTGTTCTTAGCTTGTTTTTCTGGTTTTTTACTAAGGGAACCTTTATCATCATTTTTACTGTACAAAACGATATAGTAAATAATTTTAATCAATCATTTCAGATTGAGTAAATTATACAATAAAGTATTGCGGCCATTGGGTTTGTGTGGTAAATAGTGAATATAAACATATTAATACTAAACAAAACATTCTTAAGACTGACTTGGAATATGAGTTAAAGAAATTATTAATTTCTTTCAGTTACTTTAGAAGTAAATTGAATTAAACTGCAAGTTCAGTGATATATTACAGAAAATGGAAAGCGTTCTGTATTGAAAAGAGCTGATCGACAGTTTTAATGAACTTCTGTAGTAAACTAACAGCGGACAGAACAAAATTTGCTGGTTCTTTAGCAATATATATTGCAATGCTTACCACTAGAAGCATCTGTGTTGCTTGAAATCTAAAATCTGTTAACATAATTTTAATTTAAATCCATAATAATTAAACATTTTACTTCTAACAAAATA
This sequence comes from Cosmopolites sordidus, assembly GCA_031761425.1. Lineage (NCBI taxonomy): Eukaryota > Metazoa > Arthropoda > Insecta > Coleoptera > Curculionidae > Cosmopolites > Cosmopolites sordidus. The sequence continues at coordinate 275,401 of JARFXV010001976.1, forward strand.
TAAATTCTGCCAAGATTAAATTTTGCATAAAATGAAACAAAACTTTTTTGTAATGTTTAAGCTTTTATTCTAATTGATTAGAATGTTAGCGTTATTTTGAAACAAAAATAAATAAATCTGGCAAATTAAACTCCCTTGCTGAAAAAGTTTAATTTTCAAATAAATTTCAGTGCGGTCCTGTATTTTGCGCAACCGCCCTTTCTCCACCCTCTTGCTGTTTCGCAGACTGAACGTGCCACTGGATGCATCGTAGCCAGACTTACCGACGCAGCCAATACGGGTTTTTCTTTTTTTTTCCGGAAATAATCCCGACAATTCCCTCCTTAATGGAAGCAATATCAATAAATCTAACTCATTTTAAAAGTAAATATTTGTCGAAACTAACTATATATACGTAGTTTATGTTTCAAGTCCATAGGGGGTAACATTTAAAAGATGTTTTGTTTTGAGCTGCTGAAGCCGTTATAAAAAAAAACATTAATTAAAATAGAATACGTTTGCTTTCTTATCAGTATATTCTCTAGTAACTGCAAAAAGGCGGGATGCTACGTAATAATGATACAATTAACATCGAGCTCTGTTTCCGACTTACTTAATTTTATCGTTAGTTTACATAATGCATACTTACTTGATCTAGTTACACAACTTAATTTAATCACTTTGTATAAGTGTAAAAATTAAACCTGTATTATAATTATGATCCCGATTCCTAGCAATATTGGTATTACATGTAACAAGATATTATAGAGAGTAAGTATTATATTAAGTAACTTGTCAGCCAATGGCATTTCATCGATTATTAAACACAGTTACGTTAAGGGTTATAAGCAGCCAGAAGTCTGAAGAAAAGCGATCATCATCATCATTATCAACCCGTATCAATCCACTGCAGGATGAAGGCCTCTTCAGCATGCTTTCAACTCTCATGGCCCTGAGCTCTCCTCTGCCATTCGGGTCCAATAAACTTAATAATATTATCAGTTCATCGTGTTTTCGGTTTTCTCCGTGAACGTTTGCGATTAAGCGGTATCCGGTCTAGGAGGGGCCTGGTCTATCTTTCGTCCCATCGCCGCGCTACGTGGCCTACCCACTTCCATTTCAATTGCTTTATTCTTCCAATGATGTCACTCACTTTCGTTTGTTCTCTGATCCATGTGCAGGTCTTTCTATCGCGTCTAGTAATGCCAAGCATACATGTTTCCATTCCCCTCTGAGCTACTAGAAGTTTTTGAACTAACTGTGATGTGAGTGTCCAGATATCACTTCCGTATGTCATAACAGACAGGACACGCTGATCAAAGACTTTTCTTTTCAGGCAAAGTGGTAGTTTGTTCTTAAACACTATGTTGAGCCTGCCAAATGCCTGCTAGCCACATTTAACACGTCGTTCCACCTCCCGGAGGGTATCCCCTTCCATTGAAACCTTCTGCTCAAGATATATATATATATATATATATATATATATATATATATATATATATATATATATATATAGTGATCCACAACCTCCAAATCCGTTCCCAAAATTGAAATCCTTTTGTACTCTGCAAATTTATTGAACATGACCTGACTCTTCCTCTGGTTCATTTTCAAGTCAAATGGTTCCCCAGCCCTTTGCAGCTATTGTACGTGCCTTTGCAGTTCCTCTGGGTCTTGTGAAAGAAGAACGATATTATCTGCAAATCTAAGATGATTTAAGTATGTACCATTAATCCTTATTCTATTCTATTCCCAATCCAGATTACGGAACACTTCTTCCAGGCAGACTGAGAAAAGAAGAGGCGATATTGCGTCATCCTGCCGTACGCCCCGCTCTACATGTATTCCAACCTCAAGATCGTCAAGGTTTATATAGGCTTTCTCTACACCTTTTTCATAATCGATAAAAGCCAAATACAGTGTCATAGTATATTCATTGTGTCTTTCTATGACCTGCTGTAGAACCTAGATGTGATCCATTGTACTGAATCCACTTCTGAATCCTGCTTACTCCCTTGGTTGTGCGTCATTAAGTTTTCTTAGTATTCTTTTGGATATTATCTTGGTGAAAACTTTATAACAGAATCACTTCTGCATTTTTCCAGAAGCTGGGTACTTCTTGTTATTTGAGACATTTTGAGTATAATTTTGCTAGTGTTTTATAGAAAGTCCGACCATCCTCTTTTAACATCTCCACAGTTATACTAGCTTTTCCTGGAGCCTTGCCATTTTTAATCAAGTCTGTAGCCTTTGTCACTTCCTCCACCAGAATATCCGGCACTTGTTCTTCAGTGGGCATTGCTGTTCTTGCTTGATTCTGGTCGTCATATAACTTTGAATAAAATCTTCCGACAACCTCTAACATTTCCGTCCGTTCCCTGCATATTGTTCCATCTTCACGTATTAAGGAAAACATTTGTGTCCTTTTCTTTCTTAGCTTCTCCTTAGCTTTGTTAATTCCCCTGTTTTCTTCCAGAGTTTTTTGCACAAGCTGCATGTTGAATCGTCGCGTTTCCTCTCGAATACGTTTTCTTGTAGTTTTGTAAAGCTCAACGTACTCTACCCTACCAAAAGGACTGTGTGCATTCTTCATTGTCCGGCGTTTTTTAAATTTATTAATAAAATTAATTAATGGTAACAAATGGTTCAGCTTGAGCCCATCTGATGAAGACCTAAGCCCAGAAACCGGTCCTGGGAAACGCTTGCTGGCGCTTTGGATGGCGGATGGGGGAACGACAAAGCACCAAATTTTCTTTTATATATATATATATATATATATATATATATATATATATATATATATATATATATATATATAACTTTAACTTTATTTTGATATTTTTTTTGTTCCAAAATAATGTTTTTTAAAGCTCCTGTAGCCGATCTCCGGGAGATTCTCTAAAAAAAGGCGTTTTACGGTGAGCACGATATCTCTGGAGTGGATCATCTAAAATGAAAAATAAAGATTTCGTTAATATCAAGTATTATCTACTATTTAATTGAAGGAATAAGCAAAATATTAATTTTTAACAATATGCGGCTTATCAAAAAATCGATCTACGATGAAAATTTTGGCCTTAAATTGTTTATAAAATGGAAAATATTTATCGGCAAAAAAACCTTCGAATAATTGCTAAAAAATATATTTATAAAGCTTGTGTAAAAATTTGAGACTGACCGGCTTAGCAGTTTCCGAGAAATCTTGTTTACCAATTTTAAAAAGTTGGTAACAGTTTTAAGAAAAACGCGTTCAACGTTTCAAAAGCACTTTACACATATTTTTTTTTTTTTCAATTCATACGCTCTTTGGTTAGAGATCGGAACTCGCTCTTCATCTTCCTTTTCAACATATGAATGCGCATTGGGCGCGTGGAACTAAAGTCGTGGAGTATTTTAAATTTTTTCGTAGACGCACTAAAATTACTTTCTATAGCTACTACTATAGCTGTTTCTTGATTAAAAACATTTATCTTTTTTTTGGTCTTTACGGAAAAGAACAGAAAAGGAACGCACGGCTTTACTGTTTGGCTTGGCTTTTAAGCTAAATTTAGCTGGCAGGTACAAAAGGGACATCACTATATTTTCACTTAATCTATATGAAAACAACAAAAAAATCATAAAAGTTACAGCGTTCCAGGTAAGCAGCTGCTGCTCGGGTCTCAGCCCAACCTACTTTGTAACGCGCCGAGACGTCTTTATAAATATGTGAGTAAATTGATTGTCAGATTTATATACAATTTTCTGTATATATACTTAAATATATGTACATTACGAAAATTAAATATATATATATATATATATATATATATATATATATATATATATATATATATATATATATATATATATATATATATATATATATATATATATATATATATATATTTTTTTTTTTTTTTTTTTTTTTTTTTTAATTCTGACGGCGTATAACCCCTTAAAGCTTATCTGAACAATAATTTATATTATATAGGAGACTACCAGAAACACTAAGGAAGAACTCGTAAAAATACAAAGGTTACGAATATACCACGCATTTTACACACAAAACTATGCTGGAGGATAGAAATTATTGAACAATTCTATTTTCTTTCATGCACAAAGGCCTTTTGAAGAAAAATTGCTTAACATTATTTGGAATGTCTTCCTTTCTTTCTATATAGCTAGTTCAATTTTTCTTTGATAATATAGCTGCTCACACTTTTTCTGATAGTATTTATGCTTAAATATATTCAAGATATTATATTTAAATTTTATGATATTATAGTTGAATTAAAGTTTTGAACTTTTCTTACTCTTTAATACAAATTTTATAAGCTAATTAAACTGGAGTGGAATAAACTAACCCATAGTATATTTAAATTAACCTCTCACAACTGTAAAAACAGTCTGCCAATATTTTACTTTGAAAAAGGACATAAAAGGTGACTGAGACGAAATCAAATACAAAATGACATTTAGATAATATTAAAGGTAAAAAACGTCAAATTGGATGAACTGGTACTCTCGGAAATAAAGAGAAGAGGAGAACAAGGCATATACCTAGAGTCAGAAAATAGATTCTACATTCAAGTGAATAAGAGTGAAATATATAGAAGTGTTGGATTTTTTGTGAAGAGAGACCTAAAATCACAAATACTGGAGTTTCAAGCCATATTCGGATAGAGCTGCGTATTTCAATATTAAACTAAATAGTATTGAACTAAAAATTGTACGTACCGATAGCTGCAAACCGACAGCTTGGCAAAATCAAATAGTATTTTATAATGATTTAGATGCATAAATAGCAGACGAAAAAAAGCAATAACAATATATCATTATAGGCGATTTTGACACCAAGACAAGAAAATCTATGAATCTGAAACTAGACTGAAAAATTATGGCTATATGGATTTATTCACTACTTGAAACGACACGATCTATTAGCAGTAATTACTTATTCAAGACCTAGTCGAAAATTGAGAACCAAAAATGAAATCGATTATCTCATCCTCATTGAAACAACGCTTATTGGGAATGTTATAAACAGATTTAACCAGATTCACAACTTGTAGCGACCTCAAATACAATACAAAAAAAATTAAAAAGAAACGAATTTACCAAAATAGCAAACACAGATTCATATAAGATAAATTAGAAATACGTCCAAGCATTCTAAAAAAGCCCTAGAATAATAAAGCACTAAAGAACAGAGAAAAGCAGAAGTATATTTGATGAAATACATCTTTTTAAAGACAACCACCAACTACCTAACACCGATAATTGATGCATAGTAGGCAGTCTAGTAGGCAGGCTTTCAAAAATCATATAGTACATCCTACCACCTAGCCATCATCTCTACTATCCATCACATTTGATGGAGAGTAGAGCCGATAATGGTCAACTGTGGTACGGGATCTCATTATAGGCAGCTCATGCAGGTCATGCTTGAACAAAAAAGAGATGCATAAAAACACACATAAAAATATTTAACTGCGGTAGCCGATACTTGATAGAAATTAATTTTAAATAAACAAACCAAGATTTATATCTAAATTTCCGCTGTATTTAAAACTGTATGTATTACAGTTATATTGACACCCAGTGATTTTTCAAATACGAACTATATTAAACCGTACAAATAATTTATTGTAATACATACAGTTTTAAATACAGTGGAAATTCAAATATAAGTTCCAGAGAAAGATGTGATATCGTCGAAAGACTTTACATTGATCTTGGAAGATAGATACGATAGGACTTGAAATTAATTTTCAGGATACCAATTAATGACAAAAACTAAAGAAATAAAAAACATATATACAAACAAATATATTTTGGAGATTGTGAACGAGTTTATATACCTTGAACAAATTCTAAAACCTAACAAAGAAAATCATACAATAACCTAAGTAACCAGAAGAACGCAATTAGTATGAACAGGATTTGGCAAGCTTAAGTCGATAGTCAGATACTAAAATACAAGGAATACCAAGACTAATCAATATTCTAAAGCAGAGTCTACAACAAAAGCATCCTTTTAATTATAACATAGGGTTGTTAGAATTGGGCCATAATTAGAGCCAACCTGGACAAATTGTTAAAACACAAATATCCATGGAATGAGCCATATTGAATAATATTAGCTGACCGAATACAAATAGGAACAAAAGTCAGAAAGTCTGGCAAACACATCATAAAGGTAAAGTGTAACCATAAAGCATAACCACTAAGAGATGGAGAATCACTATTCAAAATTGGAGACCATGGAGGGGACACGCAATAATATAGAACAGAGATCAAAAAATGGCAAAAAATGATGAAGGTCTATTTCTAAATTGGACCACAAATGGAGAGAGAAAAAAATCATTTTAAGCACGGAAACCTTTCTAAACACTTTATGTTTAATGATAATTTCAGTTTTTAGTTCTATTACCCCCCTCTGAGTTAACAAAATACATTCTGTTAAAATGAGATGTACAGTGGATTTAAGAATGTCGGTGAACTCTTTATTCAAAAATAGTACTGTTGGTTATATTAATTTTCAATCAGTGACTCTTTTGTATTGGAACTGTTCCTAGTGTATCTTTAATTCCTTATTATAAATTTTGAAAGAAAAAATTATTTATGAAAAATTTGAAAAGAGTATTGAGTAATTTTTTAATGGAAATGCCGTTCTACATCTTCCAAATGACGCCAGAGTCCAAGCTCTGTTCCTTTTGCTACGACGACCTTTTTTGAATGTGCATTTTAAGATCTTCTCTTTAAAGTTCTTTGTATTATCCAAGATTGTTAATATGGCTTAATTAATTTTCTACAAAACCGACTGTAATACCTTCATAGGTCAGCAACCTTTTCAATTAATCCTAAAGTATTAGAACATTTTTTCAATTCTTACATTTGCTATCTCAATATAACGAATTAGTCTAGAGTAGATACATATTTTAATAGTGTTGAGATATTTTAAATAGTTCTAATCATTTAATGCTATTTTTAAGTATTTCACGTTTCTTTTCCATTGCTACTTTGCCATAATTGATGACTCCCCGGAATTAATTATGACATAAAATAAATTAGATGCTTTAAAACGTAAACTACCTCATGTGCTTTATATAAATACCAATTATTTTTACAAATATTCTACTCGTCATTACATAAATCTAAAGAATATTCCCTACGTAGGAAAAATCATACACTTACATACAAACATTTCGTTACAATAGTGTTCATAATATCAAAATGTAGTAAAATAATATACATCTAAGTAATATTTATTTAAACTATATTTTGTTAGAATAATTAAAATGTTTGCAATATTTAAAATAATCCAATCTGCGAATAAACATTAAAATATAAATGAATAATTACGCTAAACCATCGGGAATTCAATTTCCTGTCGTTCAAAATCAATAAGCCAACGGTTGTTACTTGTTCTTATTAAGATTTTGCTACCCTGATCTAATTATCCTTAGGATTAATTACACTTCATATATTCTAATAATTGTATTGTAAGTAGCTGACTTTTATATTTTTGGCAAACTAACTTTAAAAAGACAGTAACCTGTTGTAAGTGCTTCTGTAAACAATAAGAACAACCCCAAATTAATGAGTACTCATGGCTGTAGTCTTTTTTTAAATTTGAAAGTAATTTCCTTTTGGAATCCATAATTTTGTATTTGGGTTGCACCAAATCTTCGAAATATGTATGCTTTTCAAAAATGAGAATCTCAAAAATTTACTTTAGGAGTGAAAGGTCTGATTAGGCGTAAATAATCATCGACCATGCAATTTGCTTTTCATATTCGGAAACCAAAAAAATATATAAAAAATCAATTTAAACACCAAATCCATTAATTAAATTCCTCGATGCGTGTGTCGCTATCAACTTCGGATGATGCTAAAATCGTTGAAAAAAAATATTTGGTGTTTAGTGGCGAATCATTTTTTACACTCCCATTTGGGATTTAATACGTAAAATTTGGGCACAGTAAGCGACGAACAAGGAGAAAGGTTTCACCAGGGCATAAAGACGATGGAAGCAAGATGCAAGGGAGGCTGGAACCCATCTATGTTGGGCGACTACTGCTGGTTTTTAAAAATAGATGATGCTACAGAACACAAGAGAAAAAAGTTAAAGTTCTTGTCGCTGTATGACGCTATTTGACAAATAATGCAGCATAATACTTTTCTGTGATTTCATTTCCCTTTTCTAAATAGTTAATGAAGATAATGCATTGCGAATCCCATAAAACAATGGAAATGACCTTCCATTCGGCAGATAAAAGCGTCGTTGTCTTCTTGAATGTTCGTTTATTTCTGGTGTGTAGTACTGAATTTAAGTTTAAACAACAATCACAAATCACTTGCATTTATACATGTTTTAATAGCTCTGAAATTTTCAATCGATTCCTATTTTCGTCCACACTAAACAAACTCGGCGCGGCAACCTTCGCGATATTGCTCAAATGGTCGTGAAGAATGTTCCACATGCGCTTGTATGAGATTTTTATCATTTCAAAAATGTCCCTAACCTTTACTCTGCAATCGACAAACACGAAATCATGGATTTTGTTAATTATTTATTCCAATAGTGACTTCGGCGTCCTGAGCACGAAGCGTCACACGTGCTGGTTCCGTTTGTCACATCAAAACACCGAAAACCCTTTATAAACCATGAAATATGAAGCAGCAGAGTGTCTGTACTTTTCAACTTCTGTTTAACTTGCGCAATGATTTTTCATGCAAAAAGTTAAAAAGTATTTAATCACTTGTCAATCACTTGTCAATCACTGTCAAAGCAAAACTTCATGTCATATAGGTTTGAATGGAGCATTACAAAAAAAACTACTTTTAATAAGTGCAATCACCTTTGCGATAGCACCACTATCTATCGGTGGTACACTCTATCGTCCTACGTTTTAATTAAAATTTTGCTAACGTAAACTAAAAAGTAAGTTACTCTGAATACCAAAGAGCTATATATATATATATATATATATATATATATATATATATATATATATATATATATATATATATATATATATATATATATATATATATACAGCGTGTCGTATTTAAGATGAAGACAGCCGCAGATTTGAATTTTTGCACAGTCACACAGATTAATGGGTCACGTTTTTAAAGATACTCAACTGAAATCTGAACTTTAAACTCAGCCTACTACGAATTCACAAACAGGGTCAATCCTAAATATTTGGCGTCGCGTTTGAGATACCGAAAAAGCTTATTAGAAAAATTTGTTCAGAATATTGTTTTAACCCCACTCACTGAGTTTAATGACAAAATTCGAATTTTTAATTTTTTCATTATTTTGGTCTATACACAAAATTATTACAAGTTTATTTATTAATTTGATAATTAGTGTGCCATGGAAAGTAAAAACTTGACACATTGTCAATTTAATAGTGTCATGTATTCAAATATTTCAGTAAAATAAATAGACTTACAAAGGAATAATTATTTTATTATTATGGGAAAACAATTTTTGGTAATTGATCAAAATTAGAAAAAAGTATATATACAATAATTTTAATATTACAAATAATTAACTATCAAATGTGATCTCTCTCAACTAGTCCATCTATTCGAATACATTTTTTGATTCTTTTACGGTTCTGTTGTAATAATTTTGTTTATAAACCAAAATAATGACACAATTTTTTCATGAAACCTCGGTATGTGGACAACTTTTTGTAATAACTTTTTTTCGATATCTCTAACGCGAAACAAATTATCGAGAATTGACTCTGTTTGTGAATGTGTAGTAGGCTGAATTTAAAGTTCAGATTTTAGTTGAGTATCTTAAAAATGTCACCCATCAATATGGGTTAAATATATATATATATATATATATATATATATATATATATATATATATATATATATATATATATTAAAATATATATATATATATATATATATATATATATATATATATATATATATATATATATATATATATATATATATATATATATATATATATTAAAATATATATATATATATATATATATATATATATATATATATATATATATATATATATATATATATATATATATATATTTGATTGTATGCTCATGGCCTGCCTACCACCATTTCAATTCCTTTACTCTTTCAATATGTCACTTACCATCGTTTGTTCTCTGATCCATGAGCAGGTTTTTCTATCGCGTCTAGTAATGCCAAGCATACTCCTTTCCATTCTCCGTTGGAGCTTTTGAGCTGACTACAAAGTGGTTGCCCAAATTTCACTTCCATGAATCTCGGTGAATATTTTGCATACCACTGAGAGGAGGCTTATTGGACGGTATTTCTTTCAATTTTCTTGTGCCCCTTTTCTATACCACCAGTTTTTAACATATCAACAGCTATACTATCCTTTTCTGGAGCATTGCCATTTTTCATCGAGTCTCTAGCCTTTGTACTTCCTTGGCCAGGATATCAAGCAGTTATTCTTGAGTCAACATTGCTGTTGTTGACTGATCTGGTTCTGATATAACTTTGAATAAAATCTTCGGACAACCTCTAACATTTCCGTCCGCTCCCTGTACACTGTACCATCCTCACGCATTAAGGCAAAAATTTGAGTTCTTTTATTTCTCAGTTCCTTTCTTTCAAAGATGACACTAACATTTCCATTGTTAGTGTCAAGTGTATAATAAATAATATATTGAAGTAATAAATATATAACTCCTATAATAAAACTAATTAAAGAAATAAATGTAAATAATAAAACAAAACTTAAAGTGCCAACAAAAAATAGAATGCATAGCCTTAAAAGAAGAAATGCGAAAAAGGGACAAGGGGACTCTCCTTGCCTGACATTGTTTAATATGATGAGACAAATAATTCATAAAGTAAATAATAGAGAAGAATATAGAATAGGAGATCATTACATTACTGTAGTATGCTACGCTGGCGATGCATAATTGATAGCAATAGCAATTGAAGGTCACCTGCAAAACAAATTCCGTACATTCAATGTAAAGGCAAGGAAATACAACAAGATCTCAACGGGAAAAAGCCCAGTTCATGGTGATTAGCAGGGAACTACGTAGATATAAGTTGGAAATAGAGAGGAAGAATGTAGAACAAGTGTCGACATTCAGTAACCTGGAAACTGAAAATGCAAGTGAAAGAAACTTAAAAGTAGAGGTAATAAGGGAAACGACGAAAGCGGCGAGTTGGTAGCTGCCTAAGAGAAACCATATGCAGGAATAAATTTGTTACCAAAGAAAGTAAAATGAGAATATACAAGACAGTAGTGAGACCAATCTTATTCATAGCAGAGATAAGAGCAGATACAAAGAGTAAGCAATAAAACAAGAAGTAACGTAGAAATTAAAGTATGAAGATCGATAAAAGGCCAAACAGAGAGATAGACAAACAAACAGTAACTTAAGGCAGCATTTATTGTCTAAAACATTAACAAGTGGATTAAAATGAGAACAAAGGAATGGAACGAACGAATGTAGAGAGGGTGAGACTGGATCAGCTAGCAAATATCTGTAAAAACAATACACCTTATAACGAAAGACCAATTGAAAGATCACTAAAAAGATGGCGGTACAATCTATAGTCAAGAACAACGGAATAAGTGGTAGGCAAATTAGAAAATTCATAGTCGTACGAAGATGTATTTCGAGTTGGTCGACTTCAACACTTCAATTATTACTCCCGTCAACATAGACGCGGGTGATAATCAAGGTTATAGTCAGCGATTGTTTTGTTGATAACACTCCAGGTACTTGAGTTATTAACAATTAATCTGATTATCATTTTCTGACAATTGCAAGACTTGGATAATTCTAAACTACTTGATATTAAATAAAAAGTTAGTGAATTATATTTCCTCTTTCGATTAGTTGCTTAACTCAATTAAAACGAGCTTTATCACAAAAAAACTTCCCATAATTCAACAACTGTAGATATAGATTTTTATGTAGTACATGTAGATTTGAAGAAAAAATACAACATATTACATGTACAAAAGATATATTGTATATTTAATAAATGAAATAAATATAATGTTTTCGTTTCCATCGGTTTATTTATTCTGCTAACAAATTAACATCCCGCAAGACTTCTCGAAAGGTTCAATTCCAAAGCTCTATAACTCCCACAATTTTTTCGTGACTAGAATTTGACGGAGGCTTCCTCGTAACTCCAGAATATTTATACCAAAAAGACAACACTATGTCGAAATAAAATTAACTTTCGTACAGTAACACAAATCAAAAATGAGGCTTATACTTATTTTAGAACTGTGTTTTCAATTTTTGAGTTAGCAGTAATTCTCGGGCATTCTTTTATGGCATATATTAAAACGTTGTTTTTATTTTCATTTAAAAGTCTTGAACAATACTAAACTTTATTTTCATAACGTTTTGGTATTTTTTTTAAGCTTATAGAATACTTTAAAGTAACTCCAATAAATGGTAGTCAGATGACATAATGTTGGGTGAGTAATAGAATTGGCAGTATTTTCGTGGAAGTACTTTTAGATTAAAACCACTTGAATCAGTGGACTGAGTGGCTGACTATCAGCTGTCATGTTATTGAATACGATTTATCTACAGTTCCTGTAGTCACCTGTACTTAAAAATGTTAAATGACAACCTCTATCTTGTAATCATTTTAAATTATGGTATATAATTTTAAAGGTCTTGAAAATCCCAATTAAACTGCGTACAAAAGTGAAATCGGTGGATTCGTTCTCGCAATTGAGGGAAAAATAATTTGAAAGATGTCCTTATTAATTGACCTGCATGTATATGTAATTCTATTTCTTAAGTCCTGAATATTCTGCGGCGGAGTTTTCTATGCAACTGTCTCTAGATAACCACAAAGAAAGAAATCCATTGGCGTTATATCTGGAGATCTCGCCGGTCATTCCACAGCGCCTCTTCTGCCTATCCATTTGTCAGGAAACCTTTGATCCAACTATTGTCGAACATGTAATGCGTGTTAGTGGTGAGCCCTCATGTTGAAAATATAAATTTTTTGTTTATCCAATACGAGTTTTCTTGTTCATCGATTTGATTTTTTAAGGACTATGTTATGAGTGGATCGATTTCGTTTTCCAATAAGTTTAAGTATAATTCACCAGTTAAACTTTCTTCAATAAAAATCGGGCCTATTATTTCATTTCCCAGAATTCAGCCCAAACGTTAATATTTTCGGGAAACTGCGTGTAACTCTTGAAACACATGTAAATTGTTATTATCCCCGTATCTATAGTTATATTTATTTACAAAACCGTTAAGGAAAATGTTGCTTCACTACTTATTATTTATTAATTCGGATTATTTTGGATTCTCCCAGTCATTATTTCACAAAACTGAATCCCCCTGTCATAATAATCTTCGATGGCATGCTGAATAATACTAAATTTATAAGGAAACTACTTGTTTTGTCTTAAAATGTGGTGTATGGGGCCAATGGAAACATTTTGTAGCGTTTACGAATTATCGATCGCAACAGGTAAGATCATTTTGCGCGAGCCTAATTTGGCATCTGTATCATTCATGACAAGGCCAAGACAGTCTAATTTCAAATCCCGAGCTGTAAAGACGGCTCCACGCCTTACCTTTCCGTCAGAGAGTGTTTTATGACCCGGTAATTATAGATTCAATATATATATATATATATATATATATATATATATATATATATATATATATATATATATATATATTGAATCCGGTCAATTAGGGACCAGGCCGTTATATAACTAGTTATTTCGAAGACCAGCCATTACCAAAACCAGGCTTCTTGGGGCCACTTTGTGCAGTACCCGGTCAATACAGATTCCATACCTTTGGTGGACCCCTGAATAGGGACAGAGAATCACCAGCAAACGAGGTTATTGGTACATGAATACCCCAGTGGCTGGATAAACAAGCGGCGGGACAAAGGAAAAAAGGCCAAATAATAAATGTTATTACTTTTTTATTGAGTTAATATTTTACGATTCTTTTACATCAATTGCCTACTTCTGTGACTACCATGAGAAAAGAGAGATTTGATTACTATTGATTAAACTTCATTTAATTAATATGCTTTAAGTAGATTTGGTGTCACCGAATTTAAAATCATTGAGAACTAGACACGATGTCTTTTGGTATTGAAGTGGTTAGGTCAAAAACGAAATGGCCTAAAATTTCAATCTGTGTGGATTCATTAAGAACTCTTGGCTGCTTATTCACCTTGTTACACACGGACCAAGTCTCTTCAAATTTTTGATCAACTTTTATTACGTATTGATATCATATATTTTTGTCCTGATACCTTTCAAGGAAAAGTCTGGCTGTTCTGTGAGTACACCTATCTTCAGCACCATAAAAAAATATATCGTTAAATTCTGTCATTGTCAATGCAAAGGACACCACTTGACGAACAGTTGAAAATCGGCACTTAATAAAAATGTTTTTAATTTTTAATTTTAGCTGCAATGAGGAATAAAGTGTGCATTGAAACACAAATGAGCGACGAATTAAAATAAAAAGTCTCTTATCTTACTTTTTATGTTAGAAAATGAAAAATGGTGTGCGTAAAATAATTAAAACAAACATTGTAAAAAAAACGTTGTAATTCCGTTCAATACTTTTTAAATTTTCTTTTCCCCTCTATTACGAGAACGGATCAACCGATTTCAGTTTTGTGAATGCAGTTTAATTAGAATTTTCAAGACTTTTAAAATTATGTTACAAGAGAAGGGTTGACATTTAAAATTTTTAGGTAGAGATGACTAAAGGTAAGTAGGTGAAATCTAAATATAAAATATATATATATATATATATATATATATATATATATATATATATATATATATATATAAGGTTTCTTGATATAAACTATAAACAAGACTTCAACGACGTAGTAGGAATGTATCCAGTTGGCTAAAATGGCAACCGTTGTTGTTTGTTTTGTTTGTTTTGTTTGCAAATGTTTTTAATTCTGCAGTTTATTTAGAAACCTTTATTATTTATACCTTTGGAAAGGCTTCTTTAAGATTTATGTCGCTGACGCTTTCGCCATATAATGCGGCAAAATTTCCGACGATCGATAAGTACATAATGAAGTGGGAGTAATTAGAATTAAATTGAACGATTAATCAATTTGTTTCGCGATTAATATAACTAAATGTTTTGTTTTTAGAATGAAGATTTTTGTAGATTATTTTTCGATAACTATTACTGTCACTAGACATTGATAATATCTTGTTATTTGTCTTATATAGACTAACATGATCATAGGAACGGTGGTATAGTAACATAGAACAAAGATAAAGTTATTGTGGAATCAATGTTGTACATAATAATAAGGCATTATTGATTGATGAAATTTACAAGAAAATGCAAAAAATAATCATAAATCTCATTTCGAAAATTATTAGTGTGAAAAAACAATGAGTCGGTCGTGGGAGATGCATCATTGAGACGTTGTAACGACAGTATTTTGACATCTCTTTAGTTCCCGCTTACGGATTTTTGTAATTGTTTAGTTCCAGGATAGTTATTTGTTGGAATCACGAATGATCTTGGAATGGACATAGCAGTTTCTTATATGTAAGAGAAGAAATAGATAAAGAATCGTCCCAGTCGTCCCATCAGTCATACCAGTACAGTTGGTTAGGTAAAGCTAGATATTTTCTGAGATTTGTTCTATCTTGATCATACACCACTAAGTTGTTTTTTTTGAGGGACTATGGCCTTAATCACAAACCAAAAATGTACAGATTGTGAGGAAATTACTACCAGGGATGCCACCATATATCCATATCATCCTACAAGGATATTACTAAATACTGACCAGGGATGAATCGGTAGACGATGGATCAGTTAATATGTTATTTAATCGACAGTATCTCATTTTATTAATCCTATATTTATTTATCTTCTGGTGTTAAGCTGAATATATCTATCCAAATCATGAATTATTATCCATTCATATACTATTATTATTATCCTTTATTCCTTATTTAAATAAATTTATTCCTTATATTCCTTATTTAAATAAATTTTCCTAAATATTTATTTTTGATAAATTATTAAAATACATTTATTTCAGGATCTTGTTCACCCTTTTAAAAGTAAATTAAATCAGAACAAAATTTGTATAATATATACAATATATAATAATATTTATCAATATCAAATTATAATCGTATTAATAAATACGAAATATCGAAAAAATAGAATAAAAGTTTAGTTTTGCTTAAACAAACTTGATAAGGGTATAATAAGAGGGAAAAAATTACACCAAATCACTTTCAAATTAAGCGGTTTTTTTAAACCTTATATAAAACACAGTTGACGTTGTGAATTTGCCTAGATCTAGTCTCATTTCAAAAGTGTAATGTATGACATTAATTAAAATGGAGTGTACATAATACAACAACGCCATAAAATTGTTGAATTATTTTATAAAAATGGACGTTCAGTGAAAAATATTTTTAGAAAATTACGTAATATTTACGGTTCGCACCATCATCCATCTGAAAGCACTATCAATCGAATTGTCCAAAAATGTCAAGAAATTGGTTGGGTGGAGGAATAAATAAGAGCAATATATAGTCGTAGTAATCGTTCACACGATCATACTGTTTTGGTAAGTGAAAATGTTGCTGAAGACCCAGAAATTTCCATTAGTCGGCGTTCACGACAATTTTAACTTAGTGAATCCACAACATGGCGTATTTTACAAAAGGATTTAGCTCTGAAGGCATGTAAGGTTCAAATACCACAGGAACTAAAGCCACTGAATTATTCAAAACGTCATGCATTTGTCAATTGGGTCAAAGAGCAAACAGATTATTTTTCTCAAAAAAGCAGATAAATCACATTTTAATATTGATCGCTATGTTAATAAACAAAATTGCCGCATTTGAGGTGAGGAAAATCCATGATTGATTCATGAGAAACTTTTACATCCTAAACGAGTCACTGTTTCGTGTGCATTATAATCAAGATGTGTAATTGGGCCGTATTTCTTTCAGAATGCTGCTGGTGAAGCTGTAACTGTGAAGGGTGTTCGGATATCGTGATAAGATAACATTTGTGAACTGAATTGGATAATATTGATCTGAAGGATCTGTGGTTCCAACAGGATGGCCCTGCACTTGCTATTATAATATTCAACTCTTTTTTGTGTAATTTTTTTAGGAAATCTTAATATTTATAAAAACTGACATATTTTTATTCAATTTTTACACAACACCTGTGGCTTATAACCGAGAATACGGTGTTAGTAAGTCTGATTCTTGCTCATTGAAATATATTAGTTATCTATCTAGTTAGTGCAACTGAGATTGTGTAAATATTTAGTAGTTGAAACTAATAGAAATATTCTATAAAGAATTAGAGTGTACTACTAGCACAAATAGCCTTTGAAATTGGCAAAAGGGAACGGAGGCAAAATAGACAAGGGGGTGCTAAGTTTCAACAACAATGATCCTACGACTACAAGAATCTGAAATAAGCCATATTTAGTCATATTTCGGATAACTAAAAGGAAAAAAAAAACAGGATTTCCATAAAAAGAAGTATTTAGTTCTGCTACCCTTCTAACAATGATTGAAGTCCGTCGGAACATTAAAGATTCTATTCTAAAAATATTTTTGGAGATAACCAAATTGCATAAATGTTTTTGAAAATGACAAAAACATATTTAATCCTGTGAAGAAAATTAATATTACTTAAAATACAAATAAGAGATTCTAAAGGATTGCCCACTAAGAGTATGGTAATTTTTATTTTATCTTTAAAAAATAATGGTATTATGTTCTGAAAACTAATGTCCTCCAAATATCCACCCCGGCTTCGTCTGGTGGAATGTATTCTGGAGATCCAATTTTTGATTACTCTTTCACACATATAGCGTGGTATATTTTCAATGGTGGTCTAAATGTTTTGTCTAAGGTCAAGAATTGTTTGAGGTTTATTTTTGCAATCCAAAGAATTAATAGAAGGTCACAAAAAATAATACAAGGGTGTGAGATCGCATGATCCTGGTGGTCAGTTGACATTACAATTTCACGAAATAACGCGCCCAGAAAACTTTTCTTGCAATAAATCGAGTCGCGCCATCTAGTTGAAAAATAAACATTGTTTATATCCAAATTTATCAGTTCAGGCCAAATATATTCTGCTAACATACTCATACATTCTAACATTCTAACATACTCATACTCATTAGCATTCATCATTGACAGTAACATGATTTCCATCATCGTCTTCAAAAAACAAAATAATAGGCACTCCAGCTGAAAAATTGCACAAAACAGTGACTTTCTGAGGATGAAGATGTAGTTCCTGAATGTAGTTAAGTTTCTTCTCACAAACTTATTAAACCAGAAGTGCGTCATGTCGAAAAATATTTTTTCCCCAAAGTGGGTATCACGTTTTCATCCAATTTCTACGCGCTGTGGAATACTGTATATTTCCTTGATGAATTGACACAATGTACTGAACCCCACAGTCTATGAGTGATATTTACATTTCAAATAGTGTTGGAGTTATGTGAAATTTCATTCTTTCGAAAGCAAGGGAGTGGACATTAATTGTATTTTAAAGATTATCATTCGCGTCTTATTGCTTTAAAAATGTTAAATACCGATACTAGATATTTATTAATTAATAATATACCCCGTGGCTAAATTCAACAAACATTTTTCATAAAATGACAATTTTCGAAGTAAAGTTAAACAAATTGTATACGCCGTTCCATACTGGACGAAGCTATTTATTTTCTCAAATGCCAACACGAAATTTTCCTAAATGTTGAAAGGCTCTACATAAAAATATGGAAAATTGACATTTTACGATAGTATGAGCAGTTAAATATATTGTGTTGTAATGTCTTTGTAAGTTAGTTTATGGAAAATTTCAAATTAGTGAATGTTGATATTCGAAATATATAGATTGAATTAATAATTGAATACTTTTATTCACTTTTTCTGAAAAATTCAATTTTGTGCGTATAATTGAAGTTATATTAGTAACAATCTATTATATTATTTCATATTTTCCATTAATGTTTTTTATATAATTTTTTGTTTCTATATTATCCAGGAACATTTCTCTTAAACTTGAACTTAATGGATAACCGATTAGTAGAATTTTATTATGATTTCATTAAATCGAAAATAATTTTACCTTAGGCATCTAGACATAGAAATATAAATGAGGAAAATAAACGGATGTAATATAAATTAATATATACAAAACAGCAGAAATGAAAATAGAAGAAACGATATTGATTTATTTCATAAACCATATAAATTGACCTATTATATGAAACAATATTTGCCAAAGATAAACAAAATAGTTTCTAGGGAATTGAAGTTAATTAAAATCACCTTCAGAGAATTTATTCTTCTTAATATTTTTATGTCGTGTTTTCTTAATTTGAAACGTGCTGGATTCGAGAGTGGTTTGGAATATTCCAGTCATGCGAAATAAATGGAAACACCTAGAATTTCAAAAAGTTGGGACAGATTCAACATATTCAAAAAACAAGGAACAATTTTTCACGTGCTCAATTTTTAATAAATGGCTGGATCCTTCAGTCGCCATCAACATCATCAAACGTTATCAGCTAAGTGGGATTTAAAGCAGTATTTATATGCAGCTCACACCACCATATTGCTCGTAACAGTACTACTATCTGAAGCCATTCCTAACCCATTTCAGGCCCCATTCAGGAATCAGGTATCCATGAAAAATTGCACAGTGAGTTCGTGAAGAATATAAAAAATATTAAAAAACAGGGACATTTTTTCCGTGCTAAACCCCCCACCTATCAGTGGCCATCAAACGTCAGGAAGCGTCTTCTGAGACCAGTTTCAGGTCTTATATCAGTCAGGCTCGAGTTGAACGCTCGAAAGCAACTGAAGAATTGACCAAGGGTTCTGACCATATATATCGGCTAAGTCGGATGTAAGGCAGCATTTAAACGTAGCTTATGCCACAGGAAAAATGTTTTCTTGTTTTTAAATTTTTTTAAATATTCTCCGCGAGCCTAGTGTGCAATTTTTATGCATACCTAGAACTTTCTTAAAAACCAACCAAAACTACTTACATTTCGCAAGCCGGGCAAGACTATTGAAAATGGATTTAACTTCCTAGAAGAAGCAAGCAAAATGGATTTATAATACTCTGTATAGCGATACAAAAGAATGTAAATGTTGGATTTTAAAAATAATCAATATGGTAATATTTAATAGTAAGGAAAATTTAAAATCGTTAGTACGTATTTGGACCGAAATGGAATTTTGAATCAATTTAACAATAAGGAATATTTTACCTTTAAAAATCTAAAAATATTATAAAATGAATTCGTTGCAATTGTCATATTAATAACATATATAATGTGGTGTGGAAAAGTATAATATTAAGTGAAGTGTTTTTGAGTTTTAAATTATATGGAAATGAAATTTGAATGGAACCTAAAATAAAAAATAAATCATGGAGATATGGACTATCTTTACCTATCTTGTTCAACCGTATTTTTTAATTAAAACATATAACACACACACTGGAACACCAATATAAACCAAAGATTGATAGTACGTCGGGATTCTAACTGTTTTTAGTTTGGTGACCATATATGCTGATGCTTCTATAAACTTAAACCCTGTCTCTGTACAAAAACTGATAGGGGTAAAAAACCAGCTCACACTGAAGTGACCGGCATAGAACTTGAGACACCAGAGAAATTCTTAGAATCAACCAGTCAACTGTGTCAAGTTGATTATGTCAACTTGGATTGCAAAGCTTAGTGTGGATGCAGCAGCAGTAGATTGATACAAATTTGAGTGACCGAACTTTCGCTTGTGATTGAAGCGCCCTGAAATCACTCTATTTCTGAAGTGGATGGTTACAGGTGATAAAAATGGATTGTTTAATAATTTTAAGTGTGAGAAATAAAGGTGTACATGCCGAGAAGCCCCTTTATTCAGTGCAAAAGTCAATTCACATCCGAAGAAGGTTATATTATGCATTTAGTGGAACTGGAAGGGAATCATTAATTTTGAGCTGTTAGCTGAAAGCTAGATCATTAATTTGAAGAAATATAACTAGATGAATTAAAGTGAATCGACCAGAAGTGAACCTGAATTAGAAAAATAGAAATGGCATTGTGTTCCACCGAGACAATATTATATATATATAATATAAAATATATATTATTTAGATCGCTTAACTTAGATGGTAAAAACCATACTTTCTCGGAATATTTGAAAAATTCAGTGGTAATTTTTAGTAAGTAAAACCTTTCTTTAATTTTGAAACGAAGTTTTGTATCAATCCAATATATAGTACAAATATCTTATTTTTTCCGTAATATTTGGATTTTAAAGATTTTCTGTTCTCTTTAATGATTATTTAGAATTTAATGATGATAAATTCTAAATACCCAAAAACTCTAATCCAGTGTGCTTTTTATAATTATGAATTAATTTGTTTTCCAGTTTCAATTCCAGTTTTAGTTCTAACTTATTGTTTCTGCCATTTATTACTATCAACATTTTGTGCAATCATTATTTAATTCTAAATGCCCAAAACATTTAACTCTAATCCAGTGTGCTTTTTTGACTATGAATTACTTTGTTCATATAATCTTTCAATTCTAGTTTTGGTTCTAGTATATTGTTTCTGCTATTTATTACTATCAACATTTTGTGGAATCAGAATTAATTAACCAGAGAAATAACATTAATTTTTTAATAGATGGTTGCAATATTTCAATTAATCTATAGTAGCAACACATTTTGGCATATGATATGATGATATTTAAGCGACGCACTTCCGACATTTTATTTGGTTTTGAATATATGAATATATGTGTATCTAAACCATATAACATGGATTAATTTCTCCTTGGGTTAATTTAAAATAAAATTCTAATAAATATAAGGCACCTATTTCGTAAAAAGTTTTTTTTAGCTGTTTTTAGCTGTTTTTAGTTGTTTATTTCAATCAATAACAATACAAATTAGATTTCTACTCGATAAAAATAGATTAGCGATTAGCGGCGTTTGCATAACCTTGTCACAATAATAACTAGGTTGATTAACAATCAAACAATGACGTGAAATATGTAAACAACATTCAATCTTCGTTAAATGGTGATATCTGTATAAACCATTTTGAAATGTATTTGTTTTTTATTAAGCGAATTCGAAAATGTTTCACATTTTTCCCATATAAGCTATGAAATGACATGACACTAATTATTTTTATGTTAATAAATATTTTTTATATAAAATTTTAAGGATTCCGTGTCCCATTTTGTGTTATCAAAGCAAATGATCTTAGAACAGTAAAATATATAATATATAAAAAAAAAAATATTGGTATTAATCAATGTACAAGAATATATGTGATTCAATCAGTTTATCTGTTTCAAAAAACAATCTCAAAATAAGTAACTAAAACAGGTATTACCTGTTTAGAAACTTTTTGTTTTTATATACAGTGTTGGCTAATATAACAGGAGTGGTAGAAAAAACTTTTAAAAACCAATATTGGACGATTCAGTGTGAAATTTGACATAAAAAGACTTGAAAGACTTACAGAACAAATCAAAGTATATGACATCATTGTAAGAGTAAACGAATCATGGAGATGGCAAGTCATATATATATATATATATATATATATATATATATATATATATATATATATATATATATATATATATATATATTATTAGGTGTGTATAGATACGGTTGGATCACGCAAAGCTTTCCGACTCATTTTCGAGTGTTCTTTCTGATTCTCCAGAAGAGAGAATATATATTAAAACACATAATACGGCATTAAAACAGACGGCTTGTAGGCGTTTCCGCAAACCAGTCAAAATAGTATTAACAACTAGGTCGGGCGAAAACCTAGTAACAACATGAACTACGTAAGCAAAATTCAATCATTGCTAAATGGTAACACTTGCACAAAGCGTCCTGAAACATATTTTCGTCTTAACCTTAATAACTTACGCCTTAACCAACTTAAACTTAATTGGGTAGCTGCCTGTCCTAATTTTATACACCCCAACTATGTCTGTCCTCGGGTCCTCTGCGCTCTATTATTCTATTACGGAAATTTCGAGAAATTATTACCTGCAGGTGACAATTTTCCTTTCGGTTACGACTACGTACGTGTTTCTTGTGTATAAAAAGAGGAAAACGAATTTTTGCAGATATGGCCGGAAGGCGTTGATAAGATTGAAATGTTAGAAAAAATTGATTTTCCTTATTGTGGACTATCTTAAAAGATTGTGTTTAAGAAACTTAATAAGTTTGACGATTTTGTACAGAAGAACTTAACAGAATAGTTTAAAATGGATTCGGGGTAATTCAAACCAGAACAATTTGAAAGTACACCCAAAATTATAATTTTAATTGCTTCTTTGGATTGTAGGAAGTTTTTAAGCGAACTTTTCAACTTCGCTTGGTCAGTTATTGTAACGCGTCAGATTGTAATCAGATTGTCAACTTGTAATTTGGAATTGAAAGGATGATTTCGCAGTGTATTGTGGGTTTCTTTTTTGGATTTCGTGCTTCTTCAATCTTCTAATATATGTGTAGTTGATTGTGAGGCAATTCCACAATCACATTCTAATGTATCTCGCAAACCTCGCTTAAACATCTTTTTGCCATATCTCCCGTGGCCTATCCTGAATGTTTAACGTTTCCTGCATTTTTGGTGTAGAGCAAAACCTAATGCTTTACTACCCAAAGTAATTTTTCATGGTGTATTAGAAATTGTAGATGTATCCACTTCATTTGTACTGTAGTGTGTCATTGGTACTTCATTTGTACTGTAGTGCTTGCATTGTAGAGGGTCGAGACTTACGCTTCTTCTGGCTGATTCACAGAGTGGGTTTCTCGACTTTAGCTGATGGTATTATCGATATCTTTATGTATTGGAAATTCTGGATTTGACTTAAGTTTCTTGTATTATTTTGTTAAAGCATCTTGCCAACGACGGTGAGGTAGCGTAATCACTCAGAACTGGCAGCCATTGACACGGTCTTGACCAGAGATACCAAAAATGTGGTTTATAAAATTCCCTGCGAATGTGGCAAATTTTATATAGGTGAGACATCTAGACCGTTAGATGTTAAAGTAAAAGAGCATAAGAACCTTCTTAGAAAGGACGATTTTAATAAATCTAGAATTTGTCAACACGCATGGGAATCGGGTCATAAAATCAATTGGAATAATTCCAAAACGGTATTAAAAGAATCGGTAACAAAATACAGAAGATTAACAGAAAACGCTAACATTAATTTAAATAAAAATAACTGTATTGCTATGCCTTCGGTAGATTTAAATTCAATATGGTTCCTGATTATAAAGAATACAATTAAACACATTTAAATATTTGAATACACAATTAGTACAATAAACAACCACACAGTAAACATTACTTATATATATATTTTTGGTAGTATGTCACTGTTATGAAAATCTATTGTTGTCAATGTAAACATCATTGACATACACAAAAAAACTATATTTACTTTCACTCGTTACTTTATATATTACCAACTAATATAATTTTTTTTTTAGTTTAGTTTTGAAAACGGGGGGAGAGGACCCTCCGAAATGTTAACGTTAATACTTTGTAAAATTTTTTATAACATTTTTATATCTTTAAAATTTTGTTCGTTAGGCAAATTTATTACAAAAAAGAATCACTGAGAAATTTGTCTCCGCTTGGTTTTTTGTTTTTACCTAGTGATTCTTTCTTTACATAAGAACAGGTATTTTTGATATTTTTTGAGTTTTAGATAGTGGCGAAAAAACCAAATAAAGGAAAAAAAATACAGAGATAATTGTCATTGTGTGGTTCGATATTATGCCAAGTTTTGCCATGTGTTTACTATTCAACCATACAAGGCTGCAGTACTCCGCTACAGAATAGACAAGCGCCAAAGCAGAAGCTTTCAGAGTTTCGGCGTCAGCTTTCCAGCTGGGATTTGGTAATTTTTGGATGATGTTTCGTACGAATTACGACTAGGAAGAGGTACCCGTTATCTTTAGGTATTTTTGATAACGTTTATGCTTTATCATTAGAAAAAATATATTGTGGGGTCTAAAAATTAAATACAACTGCGAAATTAATGGCAGGACTAAAACGAAACAAAAATTACAATTTGGCGAGACTTTATCAACAACATAAATAATTAATTCGCTTTACCAACCGATGGTATGAATACAGATCATATTGATCAGTGAATTGGTCCATAACTGTTGGAACCAATTACCACCTTTCTCTATTTTTGCAGTCCATTTTTCGACATTTTTAGACGAACTCTTATCAGTCGGAAGCTATGATTTATATTGTCATTGTATATGTATAGATCTTAACTTATGGATAGTGGATTATTATTTTAAGGATATGGCGCGATGAAAGACATGACTGATGAATAGAGAACAAGCATTAAAATACCGATACCAAAGGAAGGTGACTTTCCACAATGTAAAAACTAAAGAGGAATTACACTGTTGAATGCGGCATACAAGATATTTACAAACATAATAAAATAATTACTGGACAAACATACAGAAAAACGATTAGAAAATTATCAATACGGCTTCCGAAACATACACATACTAAAACAAATTTCGGAGAGGATTTATGAACATAATTTGGTAGCACATATAGTTTTTGTGGATTGTAAGTTGGTTTTAGATAAACTTCGTTTTGATAATTTGTAGATATTATTATATTAAAAACAACTCATGAAAGACATAAATAGCATCGAAGTTCCCAAAAAGATTAGATTGATAGGAATGAAAATGAATTAATCTGAAGCAAAGATATGCATGGAATAAGAAATAACGAATTAAAAATAAAAAAATGAGTTAAAGAATGAGATACGTTATTGTTAGTTAGTATTATTCAAAAATCATTGGATAACATAATAAATAAAATTGAGAATATAGGAACCCAATATAAACACCTTGCACGTATAGTGGCATATGTGGATGATATTGCAATAACTGCTAGAGAGCAGAGAGAACTACAGCGTTCTATAGGAACAATCGAGCACAAGTCTAAGAGAAAACGGCTGAAAATCAATGAGCACAAAGTATAAGTGAAGTACAGAACAATGAACCCTCTGCTCCCATTATTCGAACTCTGGGGAAACAACGAGTTCAAAACCCTGACGAACTTTGAAATTGAAAAGCTGTTGAGAAAGGAAAACATAGTAAGAACAATAATGAGAAGAGAAAAAAATACATCACTAAGAGAGATAACAACATGGAAACCAGCACAGAATACACCAAGCGGGCAATCCAAAATCAGATAGAAAAAATAGGTGGCAACAATGAATGCAGAGAGATGGAGAAAATAGATTGCATAGAGGAGTAGATGGAGAGAATAGATCGCAGATAGGAAAAGATGGAGGGAAACAGTTGAGAAGGTGAAAACTCACCATCAATTATAAAAGAGGCAACAAGAGTAAATCTAAACCAAAGACGAAGGAAAGAAGAAAGAAAAAATCTAGATCAATCCACCACACTAAAAGAATTTGCAGAGCAGAGCTACTAATATATGGAACAGTTACAATTTCACTAAGAAATGTATTAGATTATGTAAAGTAATATTATTTCGTACATGTATTGAAATAGTCTTTTTCTAGAATGTGAATTAAGAATATAGGCTGTAATGAAACAAAATTGCTGGTGTGCAATATCTAAAAATGGAAATAGTACATCCGTTGTGGCTATCATAGTGGATATTTATTTAACTGCCTTAAGATATTTGAAATAATTTAGTAAAGTACTTGGTAACAAAAACGAGCATAATTCATTTAAACATTCTTCTTTAAATATGGCAACTTTTTAATGTGATTATGTTGCGATAAAACCTTCCTTTTAAATCTATAACTCAATATTTACTTAGATTTTATGGCTATAGAAATATTACTGAGGGAATTTACTTTATATTAATCATATATTCATATTTCAAACTCCAACGTGTATCTGAAAACCTTTCCTATGATGTGTAATATGATTTATTTTTGCGCAGTTGCGATATTAGATAGAGTTTGAACATAATTAGACTATTGAAATATAAATATCACTCGTAGACTGCTGTGTTTAGAACATTGTGTCAACTCACCATGGAAAGATAATAAACGAAACACAAATTGGGCTCTAGAGCATGGATATTCTTTTACGACGATGCGCACTTCCAGTTTAATGAATTTGTAAGCAAACATAACTGCATCTTCATCGTCAGAAATTCACATTTGATGCAGGTTTTTTGCTGAAAGGGTAATTTGGCCCTTTTTTTAAGGCGATGTTGGAAATTGTGTTACTTGGATTTATTCCAAGAGTAGAAAAAATAAAGAAAACAACAATTTAATTAGCTAATGTTTATTTTCTTACCCCCATCTTACCTTACCCCCATCATTATTGGCATTGGCATTTTTTTTACCCCCTTTAAAAAAAAAACGCTGCTCCGCGAATGAACCACTGGAACCACCAACTAACATAAAATATAATTTTTGAACATCTGACAAATAACTAATTATTTTACAAAAACATAAATAATACCAAACTAACATAAAGAACTAAAACTATAATATATTAATAATATAGAAATATATTTTTATATTGTACAAAACAAAATATTGTACATTACAGTTCTTACAAATATAAATTGTGTGATTATGGCATACTCTGCACCTCCGCCGTGATTTATTAACGTTAAAAACAATGAAATGACCTTTATTGTAATAATGGAGAGAACTTTCTTATAATTATTCTTTTGTCAGTTAAAAGTCACAAGGCCACACCCAGTCACATACACTATATAAGATTTATAATCTAATTGAGATGTTATATTTTCATTGACTATGCTGTACATTTTCCATGCATTGGCGACTAAATTGTCTGTTGCATTACAAAATAAAGGTCACCACCATTTCTTAACACCTAGAATTGGCAATAGTATTGTACACTTAACACCTAGAATTGGCAATTGTCATGTAGGTCAACACCACAACAACAAAATATTATTGCCAGATAAACGTACGTTTTGTTTTATATATTGAAATCTATTCCTACTAATGCATTTATATATATATATATATATATATATATATATATATATATATATATATATATATATATATATATATATATATATATATATATATATATATATATACATATATATATATATATATATATATATATGATGAAATATATAAGGAATATCAATTCCCTTGTCTTCATCGGTTGACTAATAATGTTGAATATGTGGTAACGAGTATATGTGGTAACCGAGTATATGTGGTAACCAAACCCAATAATATGAAAAAATAAAATTTAAAAGTTCGTTTTTCGATAATAAGAATTCATAACGATTGTTACCTTGAGCATATTTTACTGAAAATGTTAAAATCAAGTCAACAATTTCGTCATCAAAAAATATAAAAACTTTTTCCCGAAAGCTGATTTTTTAGTTCTTTGTATCATCGAAATTCATTGGATATAACTGTATGAGTATATTCAATCTGACCTTGTTTCCTACTGACGTTAGAGACAGAACTAGAATTTCCACAAGGCACACTTTTTCTTTTGAATTCCAATGTTTCATCCGATAAATCCCATTCAGGCTGAAAATTGCTGAAATTGAATTGGTTCAACATTGACCTCTTCTAGAGCGTACAACTCAAATATTCTAGCTATATTCTTTGGCTCTTGAACTTGCCGCAGGTTGCTTTGTTCATCTATATTTTCGTCGTCCGTCAAGGTGTCCACGTCAGGCGAAATATACACAGCATCAATATTTACTACAAATAATAATAACGGACATATATTCTTACACTGTTCAAGAGAACTTCGCAATAAACCAAAAGGTACCCTATTATTTGTATAAAATGTAAAAATAAAAAATACTTACGATTTTCATCATTTTCCATTGCCTCCACTACCTCATCCAAAGCCGCATCTAATTATTTTTAGGTCAAATATTTTCAAAAAGCCATATTATTTAAAAACACTGTTTTTCCTAATTACACCGATCAACGCAATAAATAGACAAATGCTAAAAATATATGCGTGCCAAAAAGTATTTACCTTCAATACGCTGATTTTTTAAATCCCGTTTTTACATGGCTTTGGTTCACGAATGATACCAGCGGTGCGTTTATGCACCAATAAACATTTTATTAAAATAAATAAAAACCCCTGTTAAAAATCATAATGTGAAGAGATTTACTAGGCAATGTTAAATATACAAATAGAATAAATATTGGTATTGCCTTCAGAAAAGAAGATTAGTTAGTGTTTCAGTTTCACTTCAACTTATGATCGAAAATTAAGTAACATTTTTGCTAACATTTGGAGCTCCATAATTTTGTCATTCGAACTAAACTATTACAGCAACTGTGAGTTTATTGAATTTTGTAGTACCAAATATATATATATATATATATATATATATATATATATATATATATATATATATATATATATATATATATATATATATATATATTATCTAAACCTATACGAAATGCCTCCAACCAAATTGTTTAAAAGTTTAGTCTGAACTAAACTTGTTTTTTTCAACAAGATGGTAAAACCTGTCATACATCTTGCCAAACAAACGATTTATTAAGCATCCAAGAAACGTTCCTTAGACGTATTATTCGTCGAAATGATTATGTCGGCTAGCCACCAAGATCATGTGATCTCACGCCCTTGGAGGATTTTTTTGGAGTTATATTAAATCTTTGGTTTACATATATAAATCTCGAACCATTCTTGACTTTATATGAAACAATCAGGTAACGACTGAAAATATATCTCGCGAAATTACTGAAAGAAGAATCGATATATCGATGCCATTATTTGTTCTTCAAAATAAAATAAAAATTACCGGATTATCACTTGTAGTTATCATTGTGCTTTATTTTAAAATTCTGACACTTTTATTAGAAACTTTATATTTTCCTCCGAAAAAATGTATTAACTCAACACAAGTCAAGGCGACCTCGTACGTTTTCCTACATCATAGCTTTTATAATTAATATTACCGTTAGAACGTTTCCCCAGTTGTATTTGCAGCAGAATAAAATCAAAGGAAATAGAAAAAATCATTCTATCGAATACAAATTGGCATCGCATTGTGAATTTCAAATGACGTGAAATCGGAATACAAATACAATGTCAATCCGCACAAACTGAAATGTTTTCCCGAAGTTCCGCCAGTTTAAGTTAATGTTATTTCCGTTTCCGATAATTTTCCGTTTTTCCAATGTGTTATTTTAATAATTTTAAATATATAAATGAAAAGGACTAGTGAAATTGATTTATGTTTATACAGGGTGTGGTAGAGAAACAGCCGTTTACAAATACTCAGTAAATACTTGAAATACTGTACTTAAAAAACATAAAAACACACCACGTTTCAAAAAAGAATAAAAGCATTCTATTTTTTAAAGATAACGCCTTAAGGTGAGCTTCGCCTTTTCGTAAACACTTTTGAAATCTCAACCAAACATTACACATATAAATCACTTATCTTAATCTGGCGATCTTGCTTGTCAAGAAAAGTACACATATGTTTATTTGGAGATGACATGATTACGAAACATTTACCTAATGGTTTTTATGGATATCCAAGTAATGTAAGCATTTGCTCCATCTTGCTGAAATCATGTGTTATCATTAACAACATATGCTAAAAACGTCTGGATCAAATTATCATATTGGGTTGATGTAAAAGTAGCTTCATTTTCACTGGCATCCCCAAAAAACTAAGGACATATAAAGCCTAAATTCATATAATCATTATCTTCATGATCATTAGCCCATGTCCATCCACTGCAGGATGAAGCGAGTGATGACAACTTGCGGTCCAGAATTTTCCTGTGCCATTCCGGTCAAATGTACTTAACGATGTCATCAGTCCATCGTGTCTTCTCAATTTCTCAATTTCAACCCCTTTCCTAGATATGATGTGACACACTTTTTTGCTCTCTGATCCATGTAGTGAGCCTTCTGTCCCATATTGTAATGCCAAGCATACATCTTTCCATTCCCCTTAGTACTACCCGAAATTTTTTAATTGATTGCGATGTGAGTGTCACTTTCAGGCTTCAATTCCGTATGTCATAATACACCCTCCAAAAATATAAGCTAAAAATTATCTTCCGGTGTTAAAATACATATCTCACATCTATACGCTAACGACACAACAAATTAAAATTAGTAAAAAACAGCACAGATGCATAATAAAAAATTATTCAGATTTATAATAAAAAACTAAACATATTCTAAAGTACCAAGTCGAAAACATTAACATTATTTTTGAACCATTTATTTACTTGGTTTAATTAAACATTATAATTTCTTGTATTTGAGTGTTCTGAAATACTTTTTTTTCTGAAATACTCTTTCTCTTTGGGTACTTTTTGTATAGCGAATTTGGAAAAAAGGAAAGACTGGCATGATTTTATATATAAATAATATTTAAATATTATTTTTAATCATAAAATTTATAATGGAAATATACCACATATATAAAGGAACAAAGAAAAAGTACAACACCCAGTATACACATTTGAATCAAATTGAAAACAAATTTACTATATAGTCTTTCTTCATGACAAATATTGTTACACTTTTTGCTTGTGTCAGGACCTGGAGTGAAACTCTATTTGTATGTCATGTCATGATTGATTTAAATATTTCAGATATTTTCCGCCTGATGAAATATAACATTCTAATACAGAATTTTATTTTCTTATTAGAACGGCATAGAGGTATGACTAGAAATTATGGTATGTGGGTGTTACATGCCTTTGAAGCAAGTCAGTCATAGTAATTATCAGAGGAAGTTTAAATGCACCCTATTATGAAACCGAAATAACAGTCCAAGTCCAAATCTAAACTTTCAGTAAGATAACCCCACTGATAGTTATACTGGTTCGACTGAACAGATCCCCAGATTTATAACGATATAATTATGAGCTAGTATTGGCTGAACTAGTAAGCGACTACCCCCGTCGCTATCACGTTCAAACTAGAAGCATACGTACAACGCGGTTAAGATACATTCTCACTAGAAAATAAACCTAATCTAATTCGGTTCATGCCTCATTTAGATAGAATTAGAGAGGCTTATAATGACCGTGGTTGAACCAATTGTTAATAACACCTTTGTATCAAATTTAAGTGAAGTGTCTTTTCTCAATTTTTTATAATTAGATAATATTTTTTTAATAATTTGGTAATTTGTGATAACTTTGAAACCATTAATGCCAATCAAAAACTTTATAAACAATATTCCATTCACACAAAAATCGCATTCAAATCACTTCTTAGCATTATCAGCAGAATGTTAACTTACGATTACGCGCGTCAAGTGATTTTAATGAGATTTGGTGTGAGTGGAAAATGTATTATACTTATTATATAATACTGCATTTTTCACAATGTTTTATGTGATAAAGGTAAATTCTACTTATTTATTGATTATTGTAGTTATTTTTTGTCCTTCAGTATTTTTTTTTCCCTCAAAAATATTATAATATAATAAATATTGTGTTATGACTTATCGCAAAATATAGAATAATATATAAAAATTATAATATATAAAAATATATAAAAATTAGAATATATAATTCAACTTACCATGGTATTAGGATTAAAAGATTTTGCTTATGTTCACTATGTTTAAGCTAATATGATCTAGGTAGTTGTTTAATTACGAATACGATCTTCTAATGTACATAATATATCAAAAACGCATATGTGATTACAAAAACAAAAAAAAATAAAAAATATCGATAGGATCATCATTAAGTGAAAACCTCTCCATATTTTAAAAAGAAAATTTGTTTTAATTTGTATAGACATTCGTTCTCCGGTAATTTGCAGACTCACTTTCATTAATATTTCATTGAATAACAACAATCAAGAGCAACAAAGTTAGGGCTAATTTTAATTCGTCTCATTTGATTATATTAGAAACTATTTAGGACGTAAAGCATATCAACCCTAATGGAAAATAATTAGACAAATGGCAATGAAAATTTCATACAGACCTTAGATCAATACAGTATTAAACAACTATGGTCATAATAAGTTTTTAGAAAAATCTTTACCGCATCGATGTAGCTATTAATATATATATATATATATATATATATATATATATATATATATATATATATATATATATATATATATATATATATATGTATATATATATATCGGCAAAGGCAATACATTCTACAATATAAATTGTTTAAATATTTTAAGAAATACAAAAACATTTTCCTAGACTTTTAATGGCAACG
The DNA here is from genome assembly GCA_031761425.1 of Cosmopolites sordidus. NCBI lineage: Eukaryota > Metazoa > Arthropoda > Insecta > Coleoptera > Curculionidae > Cosmopolites > Cosmopolites sordidus. Next base: position 308,722 of record JARFXV010001976.1, read on the forward strand.
CCTTTGATAAACAACTATACAGTGATGGCAGACCCATTATCTATGCTATTTTTGCTCTATTCAATTTTCTGAGAAATTTGATACCCACAAATAAAAAGGCCAATAAATAAGAATCCAGCAGAGGCAAATATAAATTTTAAAATTTCACATAATTTAAATAGATCTAAAAAACGAAAGCTCTTAGAGAGCTCAGAAATGAGTAAAAACAAAATTGGGCATTCTACTAAATGACCAGGTAATCTTGAATGGTTCACCCTTATTAAATTAATATTGTACGTCTAAACATTGAATTCCGACCATTATCAATTTATTGTATTATTAGGTTGAGGTACTTTTTAGATAGTAACTAATATATATTACATTTTCTTATTTAACATTTTCACATTTGAGAAAGACAGTTTGTGTTGAAAAATTATCATGCATTTTTTTAAATACACATGCAATTTTTATTATTAGTTATTTTACATTATAATTCATATTATAAAATATATTAAAAAAAATATATATAACATATTATAAAATATTATAAAATATATTGCAGATTCTTTAGTTATTGCCTTTTACATGATAATTAAAATGCTTTTATCAAATCATGGACTACAAAAATGAAATAAGAAAAATGCAATTTAAAATCTGTAGGTTTCAGCTTTTAACGCGAAGTGTAATTCGATAAACCCAGAAAGTTGAAATGAAAAAGGCTTTAGGCGCCGTAGCACTAATATCCATATTCCTATCGCTTTCTATTTCAGCACTAATGTTGAAGTGGCAATTTATTTTTCAATTTAAGTCATATCATGCTAGTAACAAGATTATTATATACTTTGTATAGATTTATGCTAAACTGAACTTTGTGCTGAACTTATAATAAGAAACATTATAGGCTCATCAATTAAACTGAAGAAGTTTGTCGATCTTATGATATATTAAATGAAAAAATAGACAAATGGAAATTGCATTAATACATGGCAAAAACAAGATCGCTAAATATGTCAACAACAAGACAGCCAAATGGTTCGTCAGCCCTTTACAGCTCTGGTATGCATCTTTGCAGCTCCTCTGGGTGCAGCTCTATGAAAGGAGAACGATATCGTCTGCAAATCTAAAATGGTTTAAGTTTGAATCATTGATCTGTGTACCATGCTTTTCCCAATCCAGATTATGGATCTTCAAGGCCGCCCAAGAAAAGAATAGGTGATATTTCGTCACCCAGCCGTACATCTCGCTCTTCATTAATACGAACTTCAAGATCATCAACGAAAATTGTCCCTGTAGCATCATTATATATTGGATCCCAAAACGTTTACATATGCTTTATGTAGCCTCTGGCTAAGCAATGCGTACATCATGGCCTGTTATAATATTGAGTCAAATGCTTTTTCGTAATTGATAAAAACCAAGCACGGTGGCATGGTGTATTCGTTGTGCCTTTCTATGGCCTACTGCAGAACTTGGATGTGATCCATTGTACTGAATCCACTTCTGAATCCCGCTTACTCTCTTGATTGTGCGTCATTCAGTTTTCTTAGTATTCTTTTAAATATTATCTTAGTGCAAACTTTACTGATATTAGGCTTATTGTACGGTAGTTCTATAAATCTTTCTAGGCTCCTCTTTTATGTAAAAGAACCACTTCTGCATTTTTCCATAAGTCAGGTATTTTTTGTTCTTTGACGCATTTTAAGTATAATTTTGCCACTATGTAATATAACGTCCGACCACCAGCCTTTCCGACCAACAGTTACACTGTCCTTTCCTGGAGCCTTGCTGTTTTTCATCAATTATATAGCATTTGTCAGTTCCTCCATTAGGATATCCGACATTTGTTCTTCCGTGGATATTGTTGTCTTTGATTGGTTTTGATCTTCATATATCTGTGAATTAAATTTTCTAACAACCTCTAACATTTTCATACACGCCCTGCACACCATGCCATCCTTACGCATTAAGGCATACATTTGTGTTCTTTTCTTTCTGAGCTTCTGTTTAGCCTAGTTAATTCCCCTGTTTTTTTCCACGGTTTTTTTGCACTAGCTGCATGTTGAACGCGTCTCCTCTCTAATATGTTTTCTTATAGTTTTGCTGAGTTTAGCGTTTTCGACCCTGCTAAAAAGACTCCCTGTATTTCTCAATGTCTGTCGTTTTTTCCTTAAATTAATGGTCCCACTGGAGATTTTTGTCTGTTTGAAACCTTTTTCTTCCTCTGCCTTTTGACAAGTCTTCCCGCTGCTGTACGTAGTTGCCCCTTGTCCTCCGGGGAATGAGGGTCATTTTGGAAGTTGAAAGACATAAACCGTAATCTGCTACGCTGGTCCAATGCCGGTTGGCAGATTATGAATCATGTTTATGTGAGGCCTCTGCCTTGACCTGTTCGCCAGGAGTGACCCTCACAAGAGCATAGGTTCTAGACGGCATAGCTCAAAGCTTCACACACAGATGTGCGTTCTAAAACGAATTTTTTGTTGGAGCTCAAATTTCACATTTTTATATCTTTTATGCTATTGAGGTTTCAGTATATCATTATAGGTGGCGCCAACATCATTTGCAAACAGGTGTCTGATTATTAACAAAGACGAGATCCGACAATCGCGCAACACTGTCAATATAAATTCTTATGTGACAAAGCTTACGTTGCAGTTTTGGTACTCGGATATTTATGTTTTAGAGTTGGTCTTGAAAAATGTGTTTATTATATTTTTATTATTTGTTTATTTTATTATTGTGTAGTGTTTGTAAGTACTATAAATAGTATAAATTATATACACAGTTCGACTTTATTCATTAATATATTTTCCTTGAAGAGCAATTCTACACCTTTTTTTTTATTTTAACTAAACCTTTTTTAAAGGTTTAAAAAAACCTTTAACTTTGACTTTAAAATATCCTTAATTGTTTTCAAAAACTGATGATATAATGTTTGCAAGACAAGGTTAGTCAATTTGGCAAAGAAATTGAAAAAAAGAAACCCGTTACTGGTAATCAAAGTGAATCTTTGAAATTTAATATTATCGCATAAATAATAAACTGGAGAACATAGCACAGGATTTACATCTCACAGGATATTTTAATTTCTTTAAACAATCCAAAATATTGTTTTTTATATGTTTATGGAATTAGTTTAAAACATTCTAAATTTTGAAAGGTTATGAAGTATTTTTTGACACATTGTTTACCTTGACAAGTGGTTACAACCTGTCTAGTTGTCATTTATGCAAACATATTACTATAATAAATAAGAAACAATAAATTTTAAAATGTTGAAATGTGAATACACAGTATGGCGGAAAAATAACGCAACTTTTTAATAAAAAAAAAAACAGTTACTTATTTTGCCAAAAATATTTCTTTTTATTCAAAATACATGCCTTCCGCATCAATACACCGCTGGACATGTTCACCCAATTCTAACATAGTTTTTATGAAGTTTTACGAAATCGCCCTAATGACGTCATCATGACATTTTGGACTTGTGTAACACTGTCATAAACTGTTCCTTTCACGACCAGTTTGAGTTTCGGAAAAAGGAATTAATCACACGGAGATAAATCAGGCGAATACGGAGGATATTGAAGCCAAAAATCACGAATAGTGACGGTCCTGTGTGGTGTATTATCGCGCAACAAAGATCAACTTCCCAGCGCTCGATATTTAGTACTCACTCAAACAATTCTCTTACACAAACGCTCTTAAATACCCAGATAAGATTTGCCAGTTATATTTTGCCTTTGTGGGACAAATTGCCGAAGTATAATACCTTCAGAATTGTAAAAACAGATCAAGATTGTCTTCCCTCGTGACTTCTGGATACGCAATTTTTTCGATTTTGAAGAGCCTGGGGACTTCCTCGTAGCACTTTGAAGCTTCGCTTGAGGATTATACCTAAAACACCAACTCTCGTTCCCTGTTACAATCCATTTCAAGAATGTGCAGTTTCGTCTAGCTATATCAATAAAATTTTTGCAATGTTCAACGCGAGCAATTCCTTGGTCTTGGACTTTCCGTCGATTTAAACCCTTTGTCAAAATTTCGTGAATCATGTATTTGGTCATATTTAATTCCTCCATTATCTGCCTCACAATCAAATGGGCAGCATAGGCGATCGTTTCACACCAACTCATCACGATTTTTGTTTTGTAGTCGGTCTGGTTTTGAGTCGCCTTTTGAAGTATCACAACCGTTCTGGAATCACTTATATCACTCAAATACAAGTGCAGGGGATAAGCAATCATCACAATAAACTTTTTTAACAATTCAAATGTTTCTGTAAAAATATTACCGAACTTGAAACAAAATTTCATATTAGCTCTTTGGTCCATCGTGTTTTGATGACGAGATGACAAAAGGTACTGTCACTTTAAACGCTAAACTTGACAATCCGTTGATCGATTCTAATATCTTAGAATCTTATTTTATAGAGATTTAGAGCTTTCAGATTATACATTTTGTTTCAATAGATGGCGTTAGTAGTTTTATTTAAATTTAAGTTCCATTCATACCAACTAAAACAAGGCCGAAGCTACAAAGTAGTCCTAAGAATAAACGGATAAAACTGCTGGGTAACATGTCAAAACGGCTTTTATCACATCAATTATTGAATAAGGTTGACTAAGCATAAATTGTAATAAACTAGGACTTAAACAAAGTTTTAGGGGACGATATCACAAGTTATTTTTCATGTAAGAGACCCCTAAGGTTTTATTGGCAGTTTTGCCGTTACAAGTTGCTTAGTGATCATCTGGCTTATGGCTCTAGATCATAGCTTCATCTGGATATAAGGTTAAAAGACATCCAATGCTGCACATAATGTACAAAGGTCGAACTAGAAATCTTCTGTGAATAAAAGTTCCTTCTATAAATGAGCTTCGAATTATACGCTATACTTTAAAAATCTTACTTTAAAAATCACATGAAGCCCCAAGTACAGCATTGGGTTGATTATAAATTTATTTAAATTCAAAAAGTAGGGCTAGAAATGACATAGATGGAACGCAAAATACGTAGTTAATTCTTTTATATAAATATAAGGCTAAAAAAATTAATATAATTAATATTTTAAAAACATCTATTAAATTAGTTTCATATAGGAGGCTTGGCTTTTATAATTTGCTTAGTGACTGTGTTTGTGTTTAACCCCGATCAAATAGTTCTTAAAATTATATATTGGTCCTAGTTAAGCTATAATAACTTTCTATTTACGCTATAATAGAAAAAAGTATTAACTTAAATGAAAAAATGTTAAAAATTAATACATTAAGTAGGATAAATACAGATGAAATCCTTAACATTCTTAATTTATGCGTCAGTATCCACTTTACATTAAAGTTAAAGTTAAAATAATCTTTACTTTCAATTCAACAATAACATTTTCAAATAGAGATCTTTCTAAATACTAATAGTGCAAAGAAAATTATTTTTTTGTTATTTACCCGAGACAACGCAGATCGACAAACATACTTAAATTACATTAAAAACACACTCCGGAAGATTATATTTAAGCAGAAATAGAAAAAGATGATACAATTAACTTCTTAGGTCTATGTATAATAAGGAATGTTACTAAATTAGAATTTGTTATTTATGAAAATCCACCTTTTTAGATATAATAATTCCAACATTTATAGAAATTCCCTTTTACATTTATGATTTCACTCATAATACCTGTAGGTGTTTGGAATCGCATATTCACTCTGGCAACACTAGTGGATATCGTATTATGTGCATATTATTTATAAGCTAACGTATATATTAAATCAGATCTCGTCTTTATATATTGTTGTAACAGATCTCATCTTAAAAAATAGATTTCTTGTATGAATAAAATTACATAAAACATACCCCTCTATTAACCCCACAAATTGGCCAAGTTTAAATTTACTAGGGCAAAAATGAAAATTTAATATAACTACTCTATCAGCCGGATCTGTGGTTGGCTTTAATTTCTTCGGATCTCGCCCTAATAGGAAACAATGTATATATATATATATATATATATATATATATATATATATATATATATATATATATATATATATATATATATAACCCAAAATATATATATATATATATATATATATATATATATATATATATATATATATATATATATATATATATATATATATATAGACGAAAGAGAAAGTTCTGCGCATGGATCAGGGAACAAACGAAAGTCTGTGATATCTGTGGATAAGAAGCATATTAACAAAATAGGAAAATTGTCTTTACAGTAGTATTTCTATTTGACATTGAAAAATTAAACTTGGAGACTAAACTCCAAGAGATTTACCACTAAATTCTAAATCACTTTTTTAATCTTCTCGACGCCCGTTTTAGTTAAGTTATAACTATGTTCTATTTATGTAACAATCGTACCTAATGAAGCGTGTAAAAATTATGAATCGTTAAGATAACTAAGCATTACATTAATAATCGAAAAGTTGAGTGAATGGAATAGGTTCTTTATCGTGGTTTAGATTTAAATATCCATACACATCAAAATTGTAGTAAGTAATTGTATAAATGTAAATAATAATAGAGCTTTGGAGGCGTGTAAAAGCATTCAAGCAGAAAAATGTAAGAAAACGATGAACTGACATAAAATACCTATTCGATCGGCGATGATCAATTATCATTTAATTACGAATTGCAGCCAAGGCAATAACTGATTTATTGAGGGCACATTCTAGTGACAAAATTATTTCCAGGAACGGACCTGTTAATTAGCCACCAGCAATAATACCCAATTCCTTGAAAAAGTTGTCAGAAATTGAATTGACAGAATGCGTCTTGTTAGAAGCAGTCGCGGCGGGCATTTGTCCGAAATTGTTTTCAAAAATAAATGCCACTGAATGTTATTTCACATAAAATAAATAATTATAAGGCATCTAATTTGGTCGTTATTTTATTTGAACTTAAAGTTCGGAAGCACTAAAATTACCCTGCTTTTATTTTAATTTTTTTTTGTTTTCATTGACATTGTCAATTTTTTTTTTCACGAAATATATGTTCCACTCACAGATTTGAAAAGATAGTGATCTGACGATGCATTATCAGTAGAATACGGTGAGTATACCCATTTTTTATAAGATGGTCAAAAACGTTCGATTTGCTTATCTCCTATCTCATGAACCGTGGTGAGTAGATCTTCGTCTATTTTGGCCTTTATTTCCTCGATATCAGTACTTGAAGGACAGCCAGACCGATGATGGTCTTCCAGGTCAAAATATACGCCGCTAAACTGACGAAACCATTTTAACGCCGTGTCCTTTTCAACAGAACCCTTTTGCTTGCCCTTTTTGAAATAAATAAGCATAATGTGGCGTAAATGCAAGTTATCGACCGACATATTCAATTTGAATCTACTTGATTAACCGAAGGCAAAACAAAACAAATCTGAATGTAAATATTGTAAATATTACAGGAATTAATAATATATAAATAAGCATTGCAAATCCAGCACAGATTTTTTTACAAGCGTTAAAGGAGCAACTAATGGAAAAAAAGTTTGTTCCTAATCAAGTCAAATTGTGTTGTTATGTTATTTTTATCATGATTGTTTTAACACTGCATTTTTAATTTTTTTTTATTTTGTAACCGGAAGATCGAGTTGATGTGGAACTTCATGATAGACCTTGATATGTTTTTCTTCTTCGGTAGTTGTTTCTGGAGGTTGTGGTTGAAAACCATCTTGTATTTGATTTAGAAATATAGCATCATTGAGATTTTTAATGATAGAATAGTGTTGTTGTAGTCTGTTTATTTTTCTGGTTGCTGTTCGAAGGGAATAATTAATTGATATGAGAATATATCAAGTAGTAGTACCTGCAAGTAGTTGCAGGTACTACAGTTTTTAAAGGTAAATTGTATTTCTTTTAATTTGTGAACTATTTTATATTTTATACTGTTCTAGTTTCTTACCATTGTTTTACTTATTACCTATATCGGCTTTCTTTTTCGTGTTTTTTAACAGGAACCTTCTCTTGATTTCCTTGAGTAGTCTCCAGTATGTCTCGATTGGCATACCTTGCTAATCTTTTTAGGATTTCTACTGTTCCTAATTAGTTTATGTATGTAGAGAAGCACTGTTTTAGTATGTTGCAAGAAGCACTGTCTTTCCCGTAGGTGTTCACCTTATCTCAACTTCAGCTAATACATTCTAGACACGCATTCGTTTCGATTGAAACGAACAGAAATTTCAATTGAATTTCCTTTTGAGAATATATTAAGAAAAACATAACAAACAATAATAAAGTGAACCATATGTTTTGCTTTGCAAAATATTCCAATCTTATTCAAAATGTTCTTATTCAAACATTTATGCAAACTTCCACATAGATTATATTCAGGTTAGGAAAGTCTAGAAAAATAGAAGTTATCCGGATCATTTTACAAAATTTTATTTTTTACTAATACTTTAATGAGAAGACGATTCAGGATGGAAAGTCAGGACAATTGTATATATTTATTTCAAAACTTCAAAAAACTGTTACTATGGCATTCTTTGATGTAAAACTGGATCATCGCTTATAAAGATTTCTGGATGAAGACCACAATACTACTGTTACATTTTACGCTACATAAGAAGTATATTGAGTTCTGCGCATGAGAACTAGACAGTCTAAGTTTACGTTTGACCAGCTGAATATTTTAGCTCATTTCATTCTCAAAAGTGTTACAAAATTGTGAAATGATTTATTCATAATTTTTGAGAATGAAATGCACTCAACATACAGGTAGTCTAAAAATTAACTTACGCTTCTTATTAACTGTGGTATGTGGTGTTAAATGTAACAGTAGCATTGTGATCCTCATACAGAAATCTTCGTGGAACAATAACCCAATTCCATATAAAAAATGGTTGTAAAGGTATATTATTGTTTTGAAACAATTATAGGCAATTATTCGCCCTGTATTGCAAAATCGCTTTATTACAAAAATATAGGTGAAAATGTAATTTTCGTAATGTGGTCCAGATAGCTGATTTTTTTAAAGTAGTATGTTTCATAAGTGTAAATTCGAATCAATAATATTTTCTGAATAGGAATAGAACTTGTTTTATAGAGTATTTCGCATGACGAAACATATGGATACTGAATATTGATACGAATATTTGCTTTCACTTTATTATTGTTTGTCTAGTTTGTCGTAATATATTCGCAAAACGACATGATAGTAAAACATTATTCAAAATTTAAATGGAAATCTTGTTAAGGTAGATGCAAAATAAGATTCAACCCAAATTAACATGCCTTGAATGTATTAGGTGAGATGGAGATAAGGTGTACACCTACGACATAGACTAGTGTATAGTGTATATATATATATATATATATATATATATATATATATATATATATATATATATATATATATATATATATGTTGCTTAAAATAATAAAAAATTATATTTTTAGAAATATTTATAGGAAGGTTGTTGGGCATGTGGCTACAGTGCTACTAGAAAATCGTAGAACGATCAATTCTGAATGGTAAATAACCATTTATTTGCCAGAAGTCTTAGAACTTCTTAGAAGAAGAAATAAAAAAACAACCAACCACGCAGGATGATTTTTCACCATGAAAAAGGGAGCTCTCACAAATCGGACCCAACAACTGAATATTTGACCTGTCAAAACATCAAATTGATGGATCATCCGTCGTATAATCCTGATTTGGCACCCAATGATTACTTTTTGTTCCCGTTCGTGAAGAATAAACTATGTGATAACGATTTTCGACACCAGAAGAAACGATTGACACATTACTCGGAATAAAAAAAGTGCTATGTAAATTGGTTTAAACGTATACAAAAGTGTATCGATCATCGCAGAGAAAGAATTTCTAATATAATGAATTTATTTTGAAAAATATATCCATTTTCAATGATCAATATTTCTTTATATTTATTATTCCGGATACATAAATAGCTACCCTCGTGTAAAAGACTACTATATATATATATATATATATATATATATATATATATATATATATATATATATATATATATATATATATATATATATTACTACTGATATGTGTGAATAAAATAGATTCTCAGTGACTATACCTTTTGGAACGAAAATGGCACCGCTGGCATTGTCTTAGGCTGATTGTATTAACAAAACTCAATTCGAATTTGGACAGAGTTCAGAATTTTTAGACAATTCATATTTTGCGCTGGCATACTAGTCATTTGGAATGGAATAATTAATACCATTTGCATTGCTTTTGTTCATGCTGAGCAATCGGGTATGGTCAATTTTGGAATTGTTTGATCACTTTATTATATTTGGTTTACAATACCAAAAATTATGGTAATTATTTTGTTACATTTTATTTATCTAAAAGCTCTACAGGTCCTGAAAACATAGGGCATAATGTTCACAATATCGTATTTTATATATCACTAGTTATAATATTGCATATGTAATTCCTCAATTTAAATCCATCTTCACCAGTATCTCTGCAGCACAGTCTGGACTCTCCACTCCACTCCTTTCTATTGTTTGCTACTTCCCTCCATTCCCCCATTCTTAACGTATCCAAATCTTCCTGCACTTGACCTATACATCTTTTTCTTGGCCTGCCATTCCTCTTCTTCCCGATTGGCCTTCTGCATAACACTAGGTTTGTCATTCTCCCTCCGTCCAGTCTCTGCACGTGTCCAAGCCATCTCACTCTCTGGGCTTTCACACATGTTATTATATTTGGACTTTTGTACAGTGCTCCCTGCTCATTGTTTGTTCGCCTTCTCAATCCCACCTCAGTTCCCTTTTCTCTATATATAGTTCGTAACATTTTTCTCAGTTTCACAGGCGTAGGTTGTAGTAGGTCTTATTACTGTTGTATAGATTCTTTGTTTTGGATTCCTGAACACACCTTTGGATTCCATATTTTCGGTTGCTATATGCTATCCTAGCCTATATTTTATGCTTGTCGTGCCCGCCCTCTTTATCTGTAACTCCTAGGTAGTTGCATTTGTCTCATCACCATATATTTTAACTTATTTTGATTTATTTCGAAGCCGAACTTCTTCCTTTCTTTTTCTATTGATCTTATAGTTCTCTTTAGCTCCTTTTTGGTCTGGTATAGTTAGATCATCTGCGAAAACCAAGCATTGGTGTTCGTTGTCGTATATTGTGCCATCCGTTCTCAACTGTTCTGCAGCTGTTTCTGCAGCAGATATAACTTCTGCAGCTGTTCCTTACTATCACCTCCAGTATCAGATTGAAGAGAGCCGTTAACAGAGGATCTCCCTATCTAAGACCTCTTCTCACTTCGAATTCTTGCGATATGGTTTTATTCCATACTATCCGATCTCTTGTTTTCTCCAAGGTCATCCTTGTCAAACTAAAGAGTTTTTTGGGTATTTCTAATTATTCTGTCATAGGCTTGCTTAAAGTCTATAAAGAGTGTATGTAGCTCTATTTTATATTGATAGCAAGATATTTGGATCTCTTTTAAGGTAAATAATTGGTCTACCGTAGATCTGTTATTTCTGACCCCTGCCTGGTACTCACCTATATTTTTTCTGCATATATGTTTAATCTTCTTTTTATTATTTGACCCAGTACTTTGTAGCATTTGTCTATCAATTCGATACCTCTATAATTTTAATATAGCGATTTATCTCATTTTTTGTACATTGGGCGGATTAAGACTTTTAACCATTCAGCCGGCATCTTCTCGTTGGTCCATATCGATTATTTCGCTGATTATCTTCTTTAATTGTTCTCCTCCTGCCCTTATCATTTCATCTATAATGTCCCTTATCTCCTCTTCTGTTGGTTCATCTGTCACTACTCCATCTTGGTTGCGTGAATACTATTCCTTCTGTTGTTCAATGCCTTCATTATTCAACAATTTATCAAAGTGGTCCTTCCTTCCGTATAATATATCACTTTGGTCAATATGTCATCAATATTCCTTCTTCGATTTTAAAATAGTTATTTCTGCCATGGCCCCTTTTCTCTTTTCTATTTTTTCACACCCTGGTAAAACGACCTTATTTCTCTATTCTGGAACCTTTCATGACTATCGTTCAGTTTTGCTTCGTTATATTGCCGCTTTTTCATTCTGCATGGCCTTTTCATGTCCTTCCTTATTTTTTGTAGTTTTGGTTATTTTCTTCGTTATTATTAAACAATTATTAAACACTAAAAGGAGCCTTAACCTTTTTTTTCTAATATAATTTGTTACATTTCATACCACATAATTACTGTTAAGGCAATCTAAATGAGAATATTCGGAAACGATAAAAAAATAGTAAAGTCGAAAGAATAGTCAAAGAATAATCGAAACCACTGGTGCCACTTTATATACATATTGTGTGTTACAGCGTTTCTCCGAAGAGTACCATATTTTCACAGTCTTTCAACTTGTTTCTTCAATTGAAAAGCTTAAAGGATGAGGAAAGTGAATCTTATTCACTTTGTAATGTTATAACGCCAACTGCCTATATAGTATTTTGAGAATTTCGTGTTACAAACTTGCCAACTACAAAATAATAAGAAACTACTCAAGTTTGAAAGGATTATTCAAATCACATAATATTAATACATCATTCTTAAATAATAACCAGATAATTCAAAATGAGAACTAGTACAGCCATAAAGATTTTATATGAGTTAGAAAGGATCACTTCTTGTATTGGAACCTTTGGTATAAATATAAAAGTAAAAGAGATTTTTCAGCTCAGCTTATCTGCTAATGGTGTTAACATAATAAGAGTAAGGTTGCGTCGAGAGCCCTTAATAAATAATTTAGTGTTTTGTTGAAAAAGCAAAACTTTGGTTGTGATTTCTCTCCAGGAAAAACTGGTTGCTGAATGAATCGATATTTGTGTAATTTTAAATAACTAATTTATGTTTCTAAATAATCATTATAAACCAAAATAATCGAACTAAATTAAATTTATATTTAGGGGGGGGGGGGGGGGGGATTAATTTTGACATATATTAGATTATCTTTAGATTAATTTGAGATATATTAGGTATGCCTGTCATGAACATATTATTATAGTACTACATAACCATTATAATTATGGATTCATCGTATTGGTATGGCTTGGGTACATCGTATAAATATTATAAGAGATAGAAAGTTTTACTAAATGATTATTTTTTAATTTGAATTGGTATATTGAATATAGATTTTTAAGTTAATGAAATGGTTATTATGCTGTCAAGAAACATTCCCGATACATACAATGGCCTCGGTACTTGATATATCTTTAATGTTTCATGGAGAGCATCCTTGTAACAAAGTTTCTAATCTTTTCTACGTTCACTTCAATTCAGTTTACCATATAATATACATTTTTCTAGACGATGGTCAAGTTAGCCCTACTGAGAACTTCTTTATTTGATTTTTTACACCATTTGATCACCATTACCTGTTTCAGATGCTGTTGATGCATGCCCTCGAAAATCGTCATATATTTTCTGTAGGGTACCCACGATTCACAACCGAAAGAAGCAAAGACACGACCACAGCTCGATCGCTCACCTTTACTCACAAGAATAGGTTATGATTCCCGAAAACTATATGGCGAAGTTTTCAAACGGCTCTAGAAGAACAGCTAATTTGACTGTAGATTTCCAATTTTGAATAGAATTAACGAGACTACCCAGCTAGCTAAAATATTCCGCGAACTCAAGTGGAGAGCCGAATGCATAGCCGAAGCCGACACGAATGCGAGCCGAAGACAACACGCCCCATCTCTCAAACCAAAAGAAAATTAAACACGAGATAACACTTCGTCAGTGGGGTTGAATTGGGAACACATAGTCAGAAAACAAGGCTCGCATATATATATATATATATATATATATATATATATATATATATATATATATATATATATATATATATATTATTCTATGAAAAATTCATCTTCAAAAATGCATCGTTGCTGATTGGAACTATTTAAAATATTTATGTAATTTTACTCATCTGGCGTATATGATCTAAATCAATAATTTTAAGGTGACCTTCAAAATCTAAACACAACTTCTGATTATCATGTATTCCGATCGATAGAACTTATTTGTCTGATGCACGCAAATGTTGAAAATTGCTTTAGATGTCATTATATATTATACCTAAAAAACAATATCAGCAGATATTAAAACAAAAGTCTATTTTAAAAACACAAATGAATATTTATTTTTCGGGAAAATTAGATGTTTTATACTCTAAAAATTGATTTTATATTGAATTATATGGGGAATGGCACATAGTGGTACAATGGAAAAGGAGCTTGGCACTATGTTCGTAATAAAAATGAATATATAGGCATAAAAACTATTAGTACACACAATATTGTGTATAAAAAATAGTAATACAAAAATATTCTAACATACAAATTTCATTAATACTTCATATATAATGCAAATGCTTTTTTGAATTTATTTATACATAAATATTAATTGAGATAAAGGTTAACAATATTAACTGAGATAATATAAACAATGTATATGATAAAAACAAAGAAAATATATATAGTGTGTATGGAAAATATTTTTGATTTTTTGACATTGAGTAAAAGGAGAATTTATTTAGAGTGAAATAAATGAATTTATTAATTTATTCACAAATTCGTGAATTTAATTTTCAAAATTACGATACATTCAAAAAGGTCGAGTTCAACACCTCCATGAAAACCTTAATAAGAAGTCATAACAAAGACATCATGCTAATATCTGAGACATACTTTTAAACACTATATAAATATACGTAGATATAAAACAAACATCACTAAACATCCTGATGACAAAACACATAGAGGAACTGTTGTACTGTAGATGTAATATGTAATATTCAGTAGATGTAATATTCAGTATTCTGAAAGAGGATTGCTGTCATGCTACAACTGTCATAATTGAATGGCTGATATGATAACTATGCGTTTAGCCTAGTTACCATACGCAAATTTTTCCACGTAGTTGAATAACAAAGCCCAACATCCTGCGAAGAGCGACGAATTGATAAATTTGGATCTTCATCTACACTTTCAGCAACAGCGGCGATAGTTCAGCGTGAAATGCGTTCGGGATTTGTCTATAATTTAGCGAATACATCGCTCGGTTGGGAGATTATGTGCACCATAAAATTCACGAGGTTCTTTATAAGTTTAGCACACAGAATACAGATTTAGATAATCAATTTCGACAATTTGCAAGCGTTACTCTGATGTTTACTTTCCATGATGATTTGCCAGATTATACTGAATAATTTGGACAATAGAGGCGCGTAAACACAAACACGTAAAATTCGCATCAAAAGGACGGACACTTTTCGATCAAACGGAAGGAAAACAGGAGGAAAATATGTTTTGACTTTTTTGTGCGGGTTGACAATGGCCCCCATTTTCTGGAAAGTGTCATTACTGATAACGTAGTAGCGCACCGTTGCTCGACATTGTTGTGATTTATTTTTTCACGAAAAGAATTGCTACTGGATTTAAATTCCCTAATGACTCCAGAAAGTACAAACTCTTACCGAAAACCCATCAGATGATGGTATATCTTCTCTCCGTAGGGTAATCGAACAATATTGCTAGATCGAATACTATGCTAGAAGTCTCATTAGTTTCCATTACATACTTCGTAACATAGAATAATTTAATGGAGTATTTCGTATCGTCTACATCAACTAAGCCAAACTCGGAAGAACGAACAGAGGAATTTAGAAAACGAAGTGGAATTTGTATTATCCTTACGGTTCCAACTGAAAAGAAAATATTTTCTCAACAACATAACGGCCAATGACAAAGAATAGATATACTACGACAATTGTAAACGCAGAAATTTCTGAATTAATTTCAATCCATATAAAAATGGAACTTAGAACTACATGACTCCGTCTGGATTACCATAAATAATTAATAATTAAATAATTAAGTACCATTCAGTAATAGAAACAGAATCAAAATATTTAGAATATTGAATACGTTAAATGAATATTTCATTTCCTTCGTAAATTTAAAATTTTATAAACAAAGTACAAGTATACGAAGTACAGTATTTATATAACAAATATTTATATTATCAATATTTGTTTTCACTCTTTTTCACATCACACAAAATATAAAAAGCCTAAAATATTTTTTAAAGAAATATATTTAGATAAATTTTTGAACGGATTTGTATGGAAATGGATTGTGAATAGCACGCACTGGCACGAAGTTCTTAAAAAATGCGTAAAATTTTGCTGTTAGGTCTCTGATTTTTGTCATAGTTATGTCCTTTGTACAAAAAATTGAGAATATTTTTGCCATTGCAATTGATATACCTTAAGCTTAGCGTAAATCAAATTATAACAATGTATTAGTTCGTTTAAATGATCTTAGTTCAGCTTAACGATTTGGTAGACAGATGAGCATATCCTAGGATATCTTTTTCAAAATTCTTTCAATGATTTTATTTATTCGTGCTGACATAACTATAGTTTTTCTCTTCTGTTCTCTATGGTTATGTGTATGTCTTCTTATGATTTTCCCGATCTTTCTCAAATTTTCTTGTAATTGTTTTATGCCTATACCATCTTAGCGAGTTCTTATGTATATTTTGCTTCCTTTTATATAGGGTCTAATGGAAATAACTTTCATAAATTTGATTCTTTACATTATTTTAAATAAAAAATTTCCTTAAAAAGTGTATCCAAAACGCACCCACGGAAAACACTAACTTGTTTTTCCTATAAATGGCAACATCTCCAAATGTTGGGTTAAATTAGTTTCTTGTGTCTTTGTTCTATTGAGATATTGTTTTAATAAAATATAATATTTTTATAACCATTTATTCTATATGTTTCGGCATAAATATGGTTATTTTTTACAAAAAACAAAAACTAATATATCAACGTCGTTTAATGTCAAAGTTGAGATTACTAGCTCTAATTTTTCATGCCATAACACCGTTTTAAACTATTCACGTCACATTAAGAAACATTAAATCAATATTATATTAAATTAATTAAATTATCATTTGAATAAATGCAAGCGTAGCATATTTCTAACCTTTTTTCTCGAACACACTGAAAGAGTTCTGGTACATATGTTATCTAGTTATTGCTTCTCCGCAAATAAAGAATTATATTCGCGTACAGAATACTATTTTTTGAATACTACTTAACTAAGCATATAAAGTGAAAGTTTCAATCTGAAACAAACATTCTCGTGGTATTAGGGCTCTTATCTAGCGTATAGAAAAGATTATAATCAATTATTTTAAATCAACCTAGATGAAATTAAATGAAATCACACTATATGGTCTTATTAAACGATGATAGACAAATTCTGATTTGAGTAATCAGTGATAAATCCTAATAAAAATAATAATAAAGTAATATCTGGCTTTGTCCTTTTGTGATTCTGTTCGGCTATCCAGCCTCTGGATTGTCCAGTTACCACGATGGTCGATTACCGAACAGTTCAATGTTCAAAACGCTTGGATCCCAAGAAGTCTGTAGTCCAGAATGCCCATGGACTAAGATGACTATAGTTCAAGATGACCGGGTCCCAAAATGTCCCTGTCCCAAGATGACCAGGCTCTAATATGAACGGGGTCTAAAATGACCGGGGTCTAAAATATCCGGCTTTAAAACTCCGGCAAATAGAGAGTTTACTCAAGCAGGACTATCAGCGGCGTCAACTTCTAGATCGCTGTCCGTCCTGTCGGCGTTGAGATGTGTGTTCAGCACGAGGCGGGATGTTCGACTGCCTCTACATTCGTCTCGGAGTCTACAGGTGCGCTTTGAAGTAAGATCTGCGAAAAACAATACTACCTCTAGCGGCCGAAAATTTGTAACAGCAATTTATTGACGGAAAAAGAAAACCGAGCGGAATAGATAGTATTCGGACCAGGCCGAATCAGATCAATAAGTGGACCAATGGAGAAATTTTTAGTGAAAAAATAGCTAGCTGCTTCCGCCTCCAATATAATACATCTTTCGGTCCAACGTTTCGCTTACATCGATAAGCTAATATGCTTAATAAAGCTCCATAATAAGTCAAGATGATGCAGTACACCTTTCATTTTCCAGAGGACACCCGCCAAAATCTTTTTTATCAGATACTAGGATCCTCTGTTAACATCCACAGTTGACTGAAATACATTTACGATTTTCTCTTTTTTCGTATTCTACTCATTTTTTATTACCCATTAAAACTATATAGAAAATCTTTGTATTAAATACAAAACACATTGCCGCATCGAATTATTGCTCCATTTGTTTCGCACTGGCTATATGGAACTCATCTTTCTTTTAGAATTTTGTCAAAGTTTTATTGATTTTAAAGTTAAGTTTATTAATAACTCAAGTGGGGTTGAGAGTCTTTTTCAGTTAATTGCTCTTTAAGTTCCTCGTAGTCATATTTATTCATCATATACATTCGAAATGTGGTTAATACGTTTTAATTAATTTATTAACCATAATTATTATACCATATAGTACCATATAGTATTTAGATATTTATATTTTTTGGTATTTATCACTGGTATTTCGGACTATTCTTTAAAAATACATATATATTAAATATTTATTTATTATATAAATTAAATAATAATTGTTATCTATTTTACATAATTAAATATTAGTTTTTTCTTACTATTACTCCTGTTAAACTTGAAGAGATTTACCACTAAACACCAAAACACTTTTTTTGAACTGCTCGACGCACGTTTCGCTAACCATGTTAGAATCATCAGGAGATGATTTAAACTCATCAGAAGATCAGATTAAATCATCTCCTGATGATGCTAACATCGTTAACGAAACGTGCGTTGAGCAGTTCAAAAAAATGTTTTGGTGTTTAGTGGTAAATTTCTTCAAGTTTAGTGTTTTACACCAAAGGTTCCAATAGAAGAATTGAATTACTCCTGTTCTATTTTTTACCATTTAATTATATGCCATTTTCCATCATCCAAAATTTTCTCCAAAATTTAACCTCAAAAGCAAATACTCATAAGGTCTTTAATTTCCACATCTTTTTAATTTTTTTTTACATAACCTGACAATATCTTGTAAAGTCGGACATAATTCGTTACAGGAGATTCGCGCAAAATTTTAATTAATTCGCCAGTTCATATTGATTTTATTTTATTTTTGCTGTCTTTCTTCTATTAGTTACTAATTTTCTAATATTAATTTTCTAATTATGTTTTCCATAGGATATCCGAGATTTTCCTCTTTTGTACTTATATTGCCTTCTAGGGAAATCTAAAATACAATATATAGTAATTTCGCAAAAATCGTATCTATGGGTTTATCTAATTCGGTTATGTATATCTACTATGACAATATTCTCCATAGAAATGTGTGCCTAAGGTTTTTAAATATAAAAAGGTAAAGGTAAAGGGTTAGGGTTAGAGGCGCATTAGCAACTAGGCTATTTAGCGACTGGACCTACAGCTTAACGTGGGTTCCGAACCACGGTTATCAGCTTCCGACAAACCCAGGCCAGCACCTCCTTCAGGCTATAAACCCTTGGTTATGTGCCTACCCATAAGTCTATCAGAAAACCTACCGACTTGTGAGTGACCAACGTAGAACACTTATCAGAAGGCATCCGGCCTTACCCAGCCTTTAACTGGCGTGACTGAGGGGTAATTCATAGTCGGATTTTACACTCTTGTCTGGAAACAATCACAAATATTTAGAACGTAAATAGACAGAAGAAAGAAAGAAAAACAATCACCCAAGCGCTGGAATCGAACCAAATAGCACAGCACAGCAGCGGCAGGCCGCTGCTCTTATCGTCCGCACCAACGCGACCGGCTTTTTAAATATATACAAAACGCAAATACCTTATTTTATTACTTTAGACATATCAGTGTTCTGTGCGCCGAACTTATAGAGCACTTCATAAATTTGAACTTTCGTATATATTCGCCGAATTTTCGACAATTTTCAAATCCATTTCATGTTGGATATTACAACAAAAACAAAAGAAAAAACTGTACACTCCGAAAAAAATATTGTCGCTATTGCTGGCGATGTTGATATAAGATCCAAATTTATCAATTCGTCGCCATTTACAGGAAGTTCCGAGGAATCCGACTACATGGATTATTTAATTGAATGGTATTGATCTGGAGGAGATGTGGCTCTAACAGGATGGCTCCACATGTCATACAGCCAACACAATAATCGACTTATTAAAGGAACAATTTGGCGAGAAAATTATTTCGAGGAACGAATCTGTTAATTGACTATCAAGGTCATGTGATTTAACGCCTTTAGATTATTTTCTTTGGGGTTATGTTAAATTTTTAGCCTATGCCGATAAACCAGCAACTATAGAAGCCTTAAAAACCAACATAACTCAAACAATTGGCACATAAGGCCCCCAATTTCTTGAAAAGGTGGTCGGAAATTGGACTGACAGAATGCGCATTGTCAGCGAATGTCGCATTGTTCTTGGCATTACGGTTAGACGGGAAGACGGGACAGAAGTAGTATTTTATGACAAATAGAAACTTCATAACCAAACCCGCACTAACACATGACCAAAAGACTATGAAGAAGTTAATTCAGGATAAATTATTTCGGAAGCTTAGACTCCTTCTCAAAACAGAGCTACAGGCCAGGACTCTATTTGCAATCTCTTTAGGCAATCAACATATGGACAATCCTTACGTTAACTTATACGTTTGGCATTTTAAACTGGACAACGACGGATCTCGAATCACTAGATATGCGTATTAGAACCACATTAAGTAAGTATATACATTACCACCCGAGGTCATCAGTTAATCGATTGTATCTCCTTAGGGCAGAAGGAGGGCGGGGACTTCTGAATCTTGAACTGATGCATTACTCACAAGTAACGAAGTTTACACAATATATGGGAAATGCCCCCCCCCCCCCCCAGGCCCAGTCAATCGTGTCTTTAGATTAAGGCTTATCACCACTAAATATGGCCGACCCCGAGGGACTCGAAACAAAGAAATCGATCAGAAATATTGGGGAAGAATTGAGAAAAAAAACGTACATCGGCGATATCCAGCATCTCTGATTGGTCGTGAGGTTGATAAAAATCTATCCACCCTGTACCTGAAGAATGAATACCTTCGCCCGGAAACTGAAGGGTTCATTGGAGCAATACAAGATCAGGTTATACCAACAAAAAATTATAGAAAATATATTATCAAAGAACACGTTCCAGATGACCGTTGTAGAATGTGCGCAGCTACCTCTGAATCCATCGAACACTAATCTTCAGAGTGCAGTTACTTAGCGCCGTAAAGATTATATTCAGGTATTATCCGTCAAGAATGATGTATTAAATATTGCCTAGCTAAAACGGTCCAAACTTATTATAAATACAAATCCGAGTCTGTTACGCAAAACAACATTATCAGGATTTACTGGGATACTGACCTAATAACCGATAAAAAAATAACTGCTAATCACCCTCATATAATTGTGATTAATAAAAAAGATAAGCAAAGAACAATCATTAATGTTGCAATCCCTCTAGATGACAATATAGGCACAAAAAAGCTGGAAAAAATGGAACGAACTGAAAGAAATATAGAGATATATAAAAATACACATTTTTACCTATAATCATATCGAGTAACGGTCTCATAGAGAAAACACTGCAAGGATCTCTAAAATCTTTAGGGATATTTAATATAATTGGGACTATGCTTCAGCCCAAAAAGCGGTGATACTAAGCACTTGCAATATCATCCGCATAGTTTTGGCCATTCAGTAACTTATTGGCAATACGAGCACCCAAAAAAAAATATATTGTGTATAATAATATAGTAAACCTCCTATCTATAGTAATTCCATCAAATCAAAACTGAATATACCTAGAGCAATTTTTATAATTAAAGAAGTATGGAAACATGTTCGTACCGTTTGGACACGCTCTAAATTTGAATAGAACGAAATTAGTTAATAAGGTGCTGCTAACATGCAGATAAACGCACATGAAAACATTGCTGTAGGCTATTGCGTGATCGAGTTAATTTTGGAGTTAGAGTGTTGTAGCGTGTGACAGCATAAATAGGTTTTAGATATCTCTTATAAAACTTTGTTGTTTATGCTGCACTTTGCGGTATACAATTTTGAAATATTTTTACGCAAAGTTGTCTGTGATGATAACACAAGCCTGTAATTTTTCTTTTATATTGAAAAACACATTTTGACATTTTGTTTTCTTCGTCTGATGGAATGCATTATACAGATCCTATTTTCGATTCACGCATAGCGCCAGGTATATTTTTGATGGGGGCCTGAATCTTTCGTTTAAGGTTAAGAAATGATCGGGGTTTATTTCAATAAACCAAATCAAACAGTGACTTTCTGAAGATGAAGAGGTAACTTCTGTACCACTTGAGGATTTTCATGGGTTAAGACAGAAGTGCGCTTCGTCGGAAAAGATTATTTTTCCCTAAAGTGGGGATCGCCTTTCCATGGTAAATTAACACAATGTACTGAATACAGCAATCTACGAATGACATTTAGATTTCAAAGAGTGTTGCTTCTATTACTCTTTAAAGTTCTCGCACTCTTATTGGAAAACT
This sequence comes from Cosmopolites sordidus, assembly GCA_031761425.1. Lineage (NCBI taxonomy): Eukaryota > Metazoa > Arthropoda > Insecta > Coleoptera > Curculionidae > Cosmopolites > Cosmopolites sordidus. The sequence goes on from JARFXV010001976.1 coordinate 331,263, forward strand.
CCTTATTAATATGCTACATTATTATTACAAGCAATATACTTAGGAGAAAATATTCATTTAATCGTGGTGAATTAATTCTCATAAGTCTCTATATTATCTCCGATTCTCGGTTATCTCTGTTCTGTTTCTTCATCGATTTTATGCTCATAACAATTGTTTTTCTTCTATGCATGTTTAAGAATGATCAATTGTTAAAATTATGTATTTTAGGTTCACTAATCTACATTCTGTTAGTTTATATCTTTATTCATTGTTTTTTGAATATGGGTATAACGAATTCTTGTCTCCACCCATCTAGAATATCAGTGTACATTTTTTCGCAAATTATTTTTAGTTCACTGTTAGTGCATCGGTTTTATCATCCTTTCACCTTCTGATTAGTTCTTCCAATATTCTATTAATGATAACTTTACTGACATTACTGACATATTTTTTAAAAATAAAATATTAAGTATCTAAATATATCATTTTTGTCTTGAGGATGGCTATTGAGAATGTGTGATAAAGAAACATACATCTACAGCTCATCAATTACTTGATAGTTTGAGAAGTGAGTACTAACTTGTCATGAAGTGAGCTCACTCGTCTTGAGTTGTGAAGTCATGAATTTAAAAATTCGGATATTGTAATAAGTATGTTTAGCAATCGCACATATTATAATTTGTTTTCAATATTTCAGTATGTGCTCATCTATCTTTATTTCGCAACATAACATTTCCCGATGGCATATTATATATTATAATACCATTGTTCTTGATTTTAGAAAATTGCAGAAACCATAATCAATTAGCCAGAATCAATTTTTCAATTAGCCTACTAGAAATAATGTAAATGTTTTTAGCGCAAATTATCAGAGGAGCAAATCATTTCTGCAGTTTGTTTTTGCAGTTTTCTTTTTTCTCAACTTTCTGGATATTCCTGGTTAAAATAAATTAAAAAAAAATCTTTTAATCGTTCACTTTGAATAGTATAAAATATTCTATGAAACAAATGAATTTTTGAACAAATAAATAAACCTTTTCCTTCAGATATGTATCCCACATGAAAAAGTCACATAGGCTTAAAACTGGTGACCGCGTCGGTCACTACACGCCTCCTCTTAAAGAGATTATATGACATGACACGGTGAATGAGGCGCAAAAGTCCTCCAATATCTAAGGTAACAATCGGAGGTCAGAGTTACTGTTATACCACCTTCCTCAAAAAAGTACGGACCAATCACGCTAAAGTTGGCAACTATAAAGTTCATACCAAGCGTTTTCCTTCTTGACAGCCTGGTCAATGCCTTCACAGAGTGCACACGTGTTCTGAAGACCATCAAAGTGAGGTTATATTCCAGTAAAGGTGTGGTAAGGTTGTGCTATCGTTTGCAATATTGCGCAATCGTTTGCAATCGTTTATAGACGTTTAGTGCTAGAGTTGTATAACGTGAATTGACCAAAGCGGTGATGACGGACCCTACAGGGTTCACCATAACTCGCGAGGCGTTCGAATCGCTCCAACGCTCACTTAAGGAAAGAGATAAACGTATCGCTGATCTGGAGGGTCAGCTGCGTTATATCACAGAGATGACCAAACTGGCAAACGGGGAGCTAAATGAGCTCCGAAACGAGAACCAATTCATGTCAGAAGACTTGGAGAAATTAAAAGCCGAAAATCTTCAGTTAAAGAAGAACCAAAGCACGGTTTCAGCTAAACCCGACGCCTTTTCTAAGGCGAAGGGTAGTGAAAAAGAAAGAAAAGAAACCGCAGACATTGACATCCCATTTTATGGTTCTGACATCAATTTGTCGGAAGCAGGCTGGTCTTCAGCCACCGAATCGGAAGACAGCTTCCAGTTTCCCAAAAAGAAGAAAAACAAGCCTGCAGCCATAACCAAAAAGGAGGACGTTCCACCTCCGAAGAAGCCTGCACCTGAAGGGGCCGCAAAAACCCCAGTCTTCAAGAAACCCGCTCCGAAACAGACGGAAGCAAAGAAGGAACCCCCCAAAAAGGCATCGCATCGCAAACCACATACTGCTAAAATACCGCCGATTGTCATAAGGGAAAAAAGTGTCATAAGGGACAAACCAAACGGAGCCATGCTCAGACCCGTCTCATCTGATGACAACAGGGCCGCGACCAAGTGGTGTGACGAGCGTGGCTACAAGTACCACTCCATTTGTACCCCCGAGGAACGTAATCTTTGGGTGGTATTAAGAGGAGTGGTTGAATCCATCCCAGCGGCGACAATAGCCAAAGAATTAATAGACATGGGCTATCACCCAGTCCATGTGGAAAGATGGAAGACAGCTAAAGGTTCCCCGATGGCCCTCGTGCAAGTGATACTACCTAAAGAGGAGAAGAGGATTCACGAATTGAAGACCTTGTTCGACCAGAAGATCAAGCTCCAAAGTCAGAAGTCAAATGGCCGTGTTGTGCGGTGTTTTAACAGCCAACAATTCGGTCATTCGGCAAAGAAGTGCCACGCGGACCCTGCCTGCGTTAAGTGTGGACAACAACACCACTTAAAATACTGTAAAAAGGGCAAGAACACCAAAGCGACGTGTTGAAACTGCGGAGGCGAGCATACAGCGAGTGTCCAAGGCTGTCCAGCGCGTCCAGAAAACTCGACGAACAAATCATCACAAACCAAGACCAACAGGGCCTTTTCAGGTCCAAAATCCAATAAAAAGATTCCCCCTCCAACCTTCGTGTGGGGGTCCCAGAGGAACACGGTTCCTCCCAAACAGCCCGCTCCATAGGTGAATAATCCCTTCTCCGAACTTGTGGGGCAATTAATAGGTCAGCTTGTTAGCCAATTTCAGGCGCAACTGACTGACGCCCTCCAAAACTCCCTTGGAGGTTTACAAATCTAAATCCATTCACTTCGTCATTAATTCCGGATAGCAGACCTATGGAACCCGAACTTCTCGGGTTTTTGCAGATGGCGGACCTTCGGCTACCGCGGTCGTCGGCCCGGCATCTAGACGCGGACAAATCGAACTCCCGATATGACTTAGTCGACATTTTCTAATTAACCTTCGCAAAGTTTTTCTGGTCTTCGCTGCAAACCCAATTCGAACAACGTCGAACCGGATCCTCAGGGAAAAGTTCGACGCTCCAGGGGTATGTGTACCCCAAAGCCAGTGGTAAATTAATCTAATAAAGGTCGGGGCCTACGGGTCAACCTAAAACAGAAATAAACAGCGGTTTTCCTTCTTGAAATGGACATATGCATGTTCATTTGTCAATATAACAAATTGTTGTGTTGCATATAGCATATTAATATACCTAATCTTGAAGAGATTTACTACTAAACACAAAATCACTTTTTGAAACTTCTCAACTTGAAAAGTTTCAAAAAGTGAACACCGAAGATTCTAATAGAAGACTTCATCATATTAGTATACATTTTTACATGTGTTTAGTACATGTGTTTCGTTTGTCATCCTTTCACCTCCTGATCAGTTCTGCCAATATTCTATTACCGACGAGTTTGTTTTTGAAATTTCAGTACGTGTTTATGTATTTTTTACAAATAAAATATTAAATTTATAAATATATCATTTCCTTCTTGGACATGGCCATTGAGAATATGTGATATAGAAATATACAACTACAGCTCATCATTTACTTGATTGAAAAATTCGGATATTCTGATGAGTATGTTTAGCGATTACACACATTCTATTTTGTTTTGAAACTTTAGCATGTGGTGATCTACTTTTTTTAATGTACAATTTTCTGATCAATTCTTCTATTGGAACCTTTGGTGTGAAACACTAAAGTTGAGGGACATTTACCACTAACCACCAAAACACTTTTTTTGAACTGCTCGACGTACATTTCGCTAACCGTGTTAGCATCGTCAGGAGATGATTTAATCTCAAATCAGATTAAATCATCTCCTGATGATGCTAACATGGTTAGCGAAACGTGCATCTGAGTAGTTAAAAAAAAAACGTTTTGGTGTTTAGTGGTAAATCTCTTCAAGTTTACAATTTCGTGATGGTATATCTTATATTATTATGACATTATTCTTGATTTGACAAGACTGCAGAAGCTATAAACCGAAAAGTTTACAGATTCTATTATATATCTTTATATTTATTCTATTTTATTTTCCGATATAGCATGCATTTGATAACAAAAAAACATCGATTCATTAATTAGCCTACTGGAAGAAAGGTAAATAGTTTTATTGCAAATTAACAGAGGACCAAATCATTTTTGCAGTTTGTTGTATGGTGATATATAATATTTTTTTTCTCAACTTTATTGGACATTCCTAGTTAAAACAAATGTAAACAACTTTTTTAATCGTTCACTTTGAATATATTAAAATGTGATATCAAACAAATGACTTTTTGAACAAATAAACCTTTTCCTTCAGATATGTACCCCACAGGAAAAAAAAAACAAAGGCTTAAAATCTGGTGACCGCGGCGGTCACCTCACGTGTCCCCTTAAAGAAATTATACGACATGACCGATATGTGAAGTGCAAAAGTCCTTTACCATTTTAAGGTAAAAATTGGAAGTCATAGTTACTGTTACCCCAGCTTCCCCAAAAAAGTACGGACCAATCACGCTAAAGTTGGCAACTATATTTCAAACAATTACTCGAGTAGAGTAGAGCAGCCATTCGTTAAGTTCATAGGGGTTATGTATAGCCTCGTAATAAATATTCCGCTTGTTTAACGGTTCACTAACAGTGAACCGAGTTTTATCACTATTTAGAAGAACAGGGTGTAATAGAATATTATTCAAGAATTTCTTCACTTAGGGCTTTCCGGTTGACATGATATATCTCATTTAATTCTTGAGTCAACATCATTTGGTAAGGATGCAGTTGTACATGACGTACAAAAATTATATCCTGGATGATGACTGAATGGACTTTCTTAGTGCTTCCACAGTTCCTGGCATTCTAACATTTCTAAACATTTTTTTAGATTGTGTGGATTCAGTTAGTCCTAGGTTAGAAATACAGAGGGAATTCCTTTTCCAATATGGTACAGGTGCATTTCGACCAACCACGAAGTGTATATTGAACGCTCTCATAATACTCTTCAAGAACAAAGTCCTGTACAAAAAATGCTGCCATGCTAGCAGTTGTATTACAAAGAGAATTAAGACTATTTTCATAGATATTAATAATATCGTAGTGATTAATTTATAACATTTTTAACTATTCTAGGTATAGGATGATTTTTTTGTACGTCCAAATTTTAAATTCATATAAAACAACAACCAAATTTGATGCCTTAAAACTATTTATTTTATGTGAAAATAACATTCAGGGGCATTAATATTTCAAAACAGTATCGGAAGAATGTCTGCTGCGGCTACTTCTGATAAAGCGCTTTCTCTCAACCTAATTTCTAACCACTTTTTTAAGCAACTGAGGGTCCTATGTCCGCAATTGTCCGAGTTATGTTGGCTCCCAAAGCGTCAATACTTTCTGGCTTATCAGCATAGATCAGAGATTGAATATAACCAAAGAAAATAATCTAAAGGTGCTAAATCACATGGCCTTGGGGGGCAATTAACAAGTTCGTTCCTCGAAATAATTTTCTCACCGAATTATCGATTCATAAAAAATAAATCGATTGTTGCGTTGGCTGTATGACATGTGGAGTCGTTCTATTAAAACCACATCTCCAGATCAATATCATTCATATTCGGAGTTAAATAATCCACGTAGTCGAATAACAAGGCCCAACTTCCTGCAAACAGCAACGAATTGATAAATTTGGATCTTCATCAAAACTGCAATATAGGCGATATTTTCGTCGAAACGCACAGGTTTTTATCTTGTTTTTATTTTAATATCGAACAACGTGAAATACGTTCGATATCTGTCGATAGTTCGACGAATACATGGCTCTATTGGGCAATTATGTGCGACATAAAATTCACGAAGTGCTCTATAAGTTTGGTACACCGAACACTGATTTTTTATAATAAATTTCGACAATTTGCGAAAGCGTTGCTCTGATGTAAAAACGTTTTCATGATGATTTGCCAGACTATTGAGACACAGTTTGTGTGCGTACAAATTAAAAATTCGTTGACAGCGACCCCTACCGGAATTTCAGATACACTAAGAAAATCACCCT
>JARFXV010001977.1:0-106168 GCA_031761425.1 Cosmopolites sordidus
ATGATAGTGAAAGCACTGTTACAAAACTTTTCAAAATAATGCCGATCTGCATCAATTATCTCCAAATTTGGCTCAGAGGTGATTTGAAGGATGCGGTTTTGATTGGTCTTTAATATTTCAGACACGCCATACTTAATTATAACTTTGTTCTCGATGGAAATTATTATTTGCTACATGATTCCAACTTCCTAATCCTTATTCCATTTCTTGCTCAAAGACAGCTGGGTTAGGAATACTGATTCGTTAATAACCCATGTATTTCAACGTAAGTATCAAATAATATAATTTATACTTAAAATATATAATAACATTTTCCAGTAGTTTTATTATAGGAACGGTGACGTCATTCTTATGTTTGGTTCATGAATGTTCTGGTTATTTCTTGGAAAAATCATACGATAAACATTTTTAAGGTGTGTTACAACACATTACAAAACAATGGATTGCTTTTTTTAAACGTTTAAAACATGACAAAGTATGTCCTACATTTCGAAGAAAACATGGTTACAGTAGCAAGACTATATTTTTTGGAATATATATATATATATATATATATATATATATATATATATATATATATATATATATATATATATATATATATATATATATTCAAATATTTGAGGACAATCTTTATATTTTTAAAATGAAGCGTTCTTTGTGACATTTTTTTCTCGAAAAAACACGAAAAGAAATGCACGAAGAACATTAAAAATATATTTTACAATATGAGACATATTGTAAAAATCTCGTAAATTTATATAATTATCTAAATTTAAGTTAAATTTCCTCAAAAAAAGGAATCATGACACCTTCAATATTCAGAATAAAATCAAAAATATACAATCCTTTAAACCGAATAAAAAATGTTTTACTTTGTTTTCTTTTTATTTTTTAACTTTGTGTGACCATAGTTTCGCAAAACAGCATAAAATGAACTATCAAAAAGTAACGGACAAATCAAGCACTAATACATTCCGCCAAAAAAGGAAAGGGCATTGATCATTTGAAAAGCCCGATCAAAGGGATTGTCGAAATTCTTTTTATCGCTAAGTTGGCACAACTGTCTTCTATACTGACGCGGAGTTTGAACCTCATCTGTAATTTAGTTTGTTTACAGTGCTCGATTTTGTCAGTTCAACTCATGTGTGTTTTGCGGTTTTTACAATGGATAAAAACATCGAACAAAGAATGTGTCGTATGCCGAGTCGCTGAAAATGTTGCAGACATTGTAGTTGCAAATGTTGCATCGATTTTATCAAAAACACGTGCATTCAAAAGCGGTCGAGATGTAGTGGAAGATTTGCCTCGCTCTGGTCGGCCATCAACGTCTTCAACTGAAGTTAACATCGCTAAAGTGAAGGAAATGGTGGGTGAAAATCGTCATTAAAGGTTGAGAGAGATAGCTGCTGATCTTTCTGTGTCTCACGAATCAATTCGTACCATTTTAAGCAATTGTTTGGGGATGAAACGCGTTGCCGCTCGATTAGTGTCGAAATACCTGAATTTTATTGTTACATGTTAGAACGAGTCAATTCCGACCCCACATTCATAAAACGCATTGTAACTGATGATGAGATATTGGTATACAAGTTTGATATGCAAATTAATCAACAAGCTTCGCAATGGCACCTTCCAACAGAGCCGAAATCGAAAAAAACCATCGTCAAAATCAATCAAAAGTTAAGGTGATGTTGACTGTTTTCTTTGATTATCGCGGTATTGTGCACTCTGAATTCTTGCCAGAAGATCAGACGGTAAATAAAAAATATTATGTGAGCGTTATGCGGCGTTTGAGAGAGCAAATACGTCGAAAAAGGGCAGATTTGTGGAAAGAACACTCTTAGATTTTGCATCACGACAACGCACCATCTCACAAGGCTATCATTGTGAACAAGTTTCTGGCCAAAAAATCAACAAACACCATCGAACAACCACCTTATTCAACTGATTTGGCTCCGGCCGACTTCTTTTCTTTCCAAAACTCACATTACCACATCAAGGCACCCGTTTTCGCACCGAAGTCGGTAGAAGACATAAAAAAGAATTTGCAGCGAGAACTGTTCGGAGAAAAAATGTTTTGATAATTGGATTATTCGTTGACATAAGTGTGTTATTTCGGAAGGGGCCTACTTTGAAAGCGATACAATAAATTTGAATAAATAATAAACATTTTGTATTTTATTACCCAATTCCCGATACTTTTTTGACATAATGTGCAATTCTTTAGTTGAAGCTGAAATATATGTAAATCTGTATTTGTGTTCTGGGTACATCCAAAAAGACCGAGACATGCATTAAAAAAAAAAAGAAAACTTAACGTACAAGAAGCAGAACAGTTACATTTTTTGGTTACACATTAAACAGGGTTTTTTGAATATCACACAATGTTTCAATGCAGAAAACGTTTTTACTAGAAAATAACGCGGTTCAACAAATAAAAACACAAATTTCTGCGTGCGTTATAAGCCAATTTCAAACGTGTTTTCCGCTGATGATTTATAGATATGTACCATGTTCTTGTAACAATGTGTTTTGGTGGGCAGACATAATAACTTCTCAAAATGTTAGTGAACAATAAGCTAATTGCTATGTCGCATTGAAGACATGGCATTCTCTTCCGGTTTTATCTAAACAAAAATGTTGCTCAAGGTATGGGAATAATTTGAATCAGAGCTTTCAACACGGAGATTTGGAACTTCATAATCGAGAATGCCCGAGCTAGCTATGGCGCATTATGAATTGATGAATAATTGAATCTTGAAGTGACGATCTTGAAATGAAAAATTATTTACATTGTCGCTGAGCGAGACCAAAAAGGCAGGTAATTTGGAGTATAGCAACGTTCGACTAAATGTGTAAGGTAAATTATAATACATTATAACTCAAAAGGAAATTTATATACAGTATGTCGAAATATTTTGAAAAAATGCTTCCTTTTTATTCTAAATACATATAGCATATATTTTTCGTTACGGTTGCCTCAATGTCCCTCGTTTCGGCTTCTTGGACATATGTAACAGTATCATAAAATGTTCCTTTCACGCCGACTTTCGGGAACAGAAAATAATTATACGGAGATAAATTAAGCGAATAGCACACAGATTTGTTTTTTTTTGGCAAGTATTCACGAAAAGCGACGGTCCTGTAATACAAGTACTCGTACTTGGTGCAGGAATATACAGTTGATCGTTATGGAATCGCTTATATCCCTCGAACACATGTGGACGGTATAACCAATCATCACCATATACTTTTATCAACAATTCAAACGTTTCTGTAAAAATTGTCCCGAACTTGAAATAAAATGTAATATTCTCTCTTTGTTCCATCGTGTTTTAGTGACGAGGTGACAAAGGGTAATGTCACTTTAAGCACTATAACTTGACAATCTGTTGATCGATTCTAAAGACGGAGGGTTCGTTTTATACAGGAGATATACAGCTTCCAGATTATATATTTTTTAATAGATGACGCTAGTGGTTTTCTTTGAATTTTATTAGAAAGTTTTATTCTTTTTCGGACATACATACTGTGTATGACGATTGAATATATTCAAAACGAAAAGAAAGTAATGCATTCCAATTTTCTTGCAGATTAGATACGGTTTGTTTATATTTTCTCGGAAATTATCGAAAAAGAAAACAAGAAAACAACAAACAACAATGATCAAAGAAGCAGTATTAAATATGGATATAAATAACTATGGATATAATAACAATTATCAAACAAAAACTTTGCAGAATTCATTTAATATCGTCGGTTCCAAAGTTCACGGTTTCTCCAATCCAACAAGAGTTGGATCTCTAAAAAAAATAAATATATATCAGTTTTACGTAGGCTTGTATGGCGGCATTTTTTTCGAATAGTCGAAATCCCAGAACAGATATTTGAGGCGCCGATGGGTATAAATAAATATGTTTTGTGCCGAACCCTTGTATCTTATGCTTATTAATTTACAAGTTCACCAGGTCATCAGAAATTTATCATATCCATTTCCTGTTGGGCTATTTTCGAAGATTGTTTGCACTTTTCTTGTGGCTGATAAATTTTTAGTGTGGCAACACACGTCGGCGGAACGAGTGAATGAGTTAACGACACAGAATTATTCTTAATGTTAATTGAATTTCTTCATCGATGAGTGATAAAATTATTATAGTTATTTATAAAAAACAAAATGTCTAACATATAAATCATACATGAATAAGTATACAATAATTTTGAAGCGAATACATGGTTCTGTATTTTTATTTCTTTTGTATTAATAGTGCATCGCAAAACTGGAAGTTTTATTTTAGGAGTTTTGTACCAAATTGAGGCTTTTGGTAAGATTAATAAACAATGTCGAGAAGAAACAGCCGATTAAACGGAATGGTTAAGAATAAAACTTTTAGATGACTATTTCACGTTGTCTCAGTTTTGACATCATCACTAAGTGATGGGAGAAGAATCTGTTGAGCCGTTTTTCAGGTTTAGGATAGGGGAGGGAGCAAATCCGGCGAATATGGTAGCACTTCTGAGCATTGGTCATGGAATTTTACAGCAATAACTAAGTAATAGTTATAATAACACAGCAACAGACGTGTGTGTAGGCGAATGATAGTGATGAAAGAGCGCTTTCATTTTGGCTAGATAAGGATGCTTAACCTGAATAGCACCTTTCAATGGGTCCAGTAGTGATGCCTCTGATTTTTACCAGACACTCTATGCGAATCATATCACTAGAATCCAAGAAAACAGTAGTCATGACTTTTCCTCCAGATGGAATCGGTTTTATCTCCTTTTATCCCTTATCTGCTTCCATCCACTTTTTCCCCTTCTATTTCGTCTTTGGCGTGCCATGGCAAATCCTTATTTCATTCTACTATTATAAAACGTCGAAGAAATGTGACAGAATCACGTCCAAAGAGTCTTGAGAAGTGGTCATTCGTATGAGTCTTTGACTGAGTGTTTTATTAGATAATTATACATACAGTTGTATTAGTTTTTTTCAGAAAATGCCAAAAGTTCTTTGCTTTATTCACTCACCATATACAAGCAACTAACGGTACGCGTCTAAAAGTTCGCAGCACGTCAACTAATTAATCACACTAGACAAATATCCTAACCATTTGATTATTCTTACGTCAACTCTGTATCAAGCTGACAACTTTTCCAATTATCATTGTAAATTCATAGGTAAATAGGCTCCTTTATTTGAAAGGATGAAATTCGATCATATCCTTATGATGACGAGTATGATACATTATAAATAAATTTATTTCATGTTTTGTTTGACAATCTCCATCAGTTAAAAAATATTTTTTTCTTTATTTGGGTTTTTCGCCATCACATAAAACCCAAATAAAGAAAAAATATATGAACACGCCATAATCATTCAGACATTAGTTAAAAATATGTTTAAAGGTTTTAATAAATGGTGTCAAAGAATTGATACTTGAAAATGACACAATGTAAATTGTATGAATGTTTAATGAAAGACTGTTTTGTCTAAATTTCCATTAGCTTTTTCAGGACTGAATATTTTCGATCTTAAAATATGTATAAATATAAAAAGTTTCTACAATAAAATATACATTTTTTTTAAAGAAATCCACACATGTGCTATTTATTGTCTGTATAAATTCAGTAAAGGGGATTTGTTCAGGTCTATTTGGTCATTTAGAAGCGTTTTCGCAATTTAGAGACGGTTTATTTCTAAACTCTCTAGATGGTTTAGTTTTTTGCCTTTGTTATGTGCATGTAGTATTTTAAATTCACTATTAAAACGATGGTTCTCATTTAACAGATGTGAGGCATAGTTCGAATTATGTATAAGACTGCGAAAACTTCTTTCGTGTTCTTTAATTCGTCTCTAGAAAGATCTGCTTGTTTGTCTTATATAAGTTTTTGTACACGACCCACAATACAGTTGATATATCCCTGATTTATCTTTTTGATTTGTTTTTGCTTTGCAATTTTTGATATATTTTCCAAGGCTGTTAGGTTTCATAGGTTTTTAAATGCTACTTTTGCACTGTTTTTGTATAAGAATTTTAAACTTTTTTCCGACGATTTACCAAAGTATGTTATTAATTTGTATGAGTGGTCTTTTTCATTCTTTTATGGATATATGTGTATTTCAGAGAGAGACTTTTTGCAGAGTTTTCTTTTTAGAATGTTATCTATAGTTCTCTCTGAATATCCGTTGTTTAGGGCAATTTGTTTGATGGTGTTTAGTTAGTTCCTTATTAAAATCTGCGTCTGATAAAGGAATATTATATATATATATATATATATATATATATATATATATATATATATATATATATATATATATATATATATATATATATATATATATATATATATATACTAAAGTCTGTGCACAAGACTATAAGCTGCTAATTTATATTGTACTGGGTGTAATTATATATTATGTATTGTTGTATCTCTTTGAGCGGAATATCTTGAAACTATGTTGGTTTGAGATTCATGGAATGGTTAGATCCAAGAAGTTTAAATTGTTGTTTTCTTCTAACTCAACTATAAATTTTATGTTTTTGTGGAGTGAATTAATATATAGAAATACACTTAGTTGTCTGTTGGTACCGACAAAGCATGCCAAAATGTCCACATATCTATACCAATATAGAAATTGTTTACTTCTAGTCCACTGTGGTGGATTATCATTTCAATATTTCCGCGAGTAATGGGCTTAATCGGCGGCCCATAATCAAACCGTTTTTACTATTGTAAAATGTGTTGCTAGAACAAACCTAATAATAAACCAAATTCGTCTCTGTGCAGTTTTAGTAGATGTTACAAAAAAAAAAGAAGAAACTGGCCAAGAAGAAGAAATACACAAAAAGCTGACTTACTGACTACAAAAACGGAAAAACACTAGAAATTTGATTTTTCATGCTCATAAAATAATAATAAACTAAATTAATCTGCTTGTGGTTTTAGTAGATGTTACAAAAGATGAAGAAACTGGTCAAGAAGAAGAAGAAATATAAAAAAGAAGAAGAAAGGGAGAAGCAAACGGTAGGAAAATATGCAAGAATGATGAGCGTGATTTTGAGCGGCGTGAAACTAGCCTGGCGGCTGATAATTTTAAAATTCACACTTGGCGGTTGACTCCTTTCGGAAAAGCTATAAAACGAACATAATATAGTATTCGGAATAAGCCGGCCAGGGGCGCCGCTCATATTAACTTTAAGGTTTCATATTTATTGGCCGTACGACGGCGAACGGACAGTTTTTTCGGAGAACGGCTCGGCGTGGATAGTCGTCGTGCCTCGTGAGAAAGTCCGCCTCAAGAATGTACGAAATGTTAACCAACGCAGGCCTACAGGGCGGCCAATATCCACCATAAACCAAAATAAACTAAACCATTATTAGTTCTGATCCTACGGTTATTACAAAATTATTTGAAGACATATTAATGTCAGTATAGTTTTTTGAAAAATAATCTCCTATTGAGATTTTGCAAAAAATGGAAAAAATATCGAAAAAAAACCGATAACTAAAGAAAACTGAATAAAAAAAATAACGTGTGTGCTTATGACCACACGATAGAAGTGAAAACTTCTAATTTTTCAATTTATATATATATATATATATAATATATATATATATATATATATATATATATATATATATATATATATATATATATATATATATATATATATATACAAAATTCCATTTACATTTCCATTAAATTTATGTTATATAATGGATTAGTTCGGTGAATCAACAAGGTTATATTAATATTGTTATATAAAATTATTTATTCTTATCTATGTACCTGTGAAGTAATATTAGTGACAAAATAAACAGTTATATTTGTGAATTAATTATATTGTTCAATTTTGCTCTGATTGGACTTCTTCATTGCTATTACATTCTAAGAATGAAATAAGACTTATGAAAGCTAAAATATGTTATAAATACTTTAGATTCAAGTGTATTTTAATATCTAAAAAAAATATTAATATCACTATTAACGTATACTAATTCAAGTCTAAGTTCTTCATATTGTTCAAGAAATGCGAGAACTTTATCTTGATGCAAAATAAATTTTTCGCTATTAGTGAAATGCAGCATTGTGAAATGTGAATTGTAAGCATTTTAAATATTACACAGATCATATACAATAAGACACGCATATTATATTAGATGCTACACTGATTACAGGTAAAACGTGGCTGATGACGACTGGAGCCATATACGATTCAGTACGTCATCGACCCGAGCGTGACGGTTCATTTACGTTCACTCCTCAGCAAAATGCACCAAAAGAAGTTTTCACTTCAAAAAAATATAAAGGTTTTTTGAACGAAACAAAATGTTCTTCTTCCTGTGGTGGTATAGTGAGCCGTAATCTCTTTCAATCTACGTCTTCAATCGGATCGAATGCGGTTAGAATGATTGGGAAATAGTTAAATTTGACTCACGCAACCGTTTATCTAATTTTATGCAATGAATATGGTATGAAGAAAATCTGGAAGAAAGTATGGCCCATAAGAAATTTGTACAACAATGGGAGACCGACCAGCTGAAGGTGATTCCAGTATCTGAGTTCCAGCACTGTTATGAAGAGTGGACAAACCGACTTCCGTGCTGTTTGGTTTCTCAAGGTAACTACTTTGGATTCCTAGGACTACGTCCCGGACTACGTCGGATTCCTAGGCCCACGCCCAAGAAAATTATAATTGTAATAGAGTATATATTTATATAGATCTGACGAGTATCTTAAGAATGGGTGGCACACAACAGTAGAGCCACGCTAAAGTACTAAAGCTAAGTATAATCAGAAGGCGCCAGTCTGAAAGACATCGTTATATACGAGGACTGTATCTGGCCTACCCCAGAGAGGGCGCTACTAGTATTTAAAAAGTGATATTTTTCGTAAATATAACCTTCAACTATCAAGTCGCTGCGTGGTTGAGTTTGTGAATGGCAGCCATTTAAATAATACTTTTGTGATATTACAACACTATAAAACATTGAATAAGCAGTGATAAAATACTTGTTTTTGAAATAGAAAATAAATGAGATTAAAACGAAGCAACGTTTATGAGGGCTCTGCACCTTCGTTATTAACCATAAAATATTAGACAGCTGAATTCAAACGACGCCATACAAGCATTTTTGATAAAGATCGTCCAGGTAATCCAAATCAGATTACCAATTCAGAAAGGACTGAAAAAATCCACGATATCGTGATAAACGATCGGAGAATATAAGTGCGTGGGATTGTTGATACTATGGGCATCTCAACTAAATGGGTGCAGAATATGTTAACAACTCATATGGATATGAAAAAGCTTTCCGCAAGATAGGCGCCGCAATTGCTCACAACTGACAACACACGCGTGTGGCAACTTCAAATTAATGTTTAGCGATGTTAAAATGCAATCCGAACCATTTTTGGCGTTGGTTCATAACTGTTGATGAAAAATGGATTGATTACAGCCCACCAAAGACCAAAGAACAGTCCAAATAGGGCGTTTTCCGAGGCGAATCTGTGCCAAAGAAAATCGTATTTTTTAGAGGGGATGCAGAAGATAGAAAACCATTGGACTAAGAGTATCGAACTGAAATTTTACACATGTTTTGTTTCATATCAACGTCAGGTATCATACAAACCTCGTACT
The DNA here is from genome assembly GCA_031761425.1 of Cosmopolites sordidus. Lineage (NCBI taxonomy): Eukaryota > Metazoa > Arthropoda > Insecta > Coleoptera > Curculionidae > Cosmopolites > Cosmopolites sordidus. The sequence goes on from JARFXV010001977.1 coordinate 9,645, forward strand.
ACCTCACATTCATTCCCTCGGCATTTTTTAAGAGGATTGATACTCTAACTTGGGCACCTCGAGTGCGTCAGGCCCGTACTTGGAGTTAAATCCAAGCCCCTGAGGAGAAACAAAATGTTAATTGAACTATTTAATGCTCCATCACTGGGAAACTACCGGTGGAATGACTAGGGTCAGATTTCATACCTCTTCCACGATTTTGTTCAGGAATGCCTTGAGAATACGGGGCTTTTGCTTGAGCTTTGTATGCCTTAAATATCTTACTTCAAAAACTAACGTTACAACATTTTTGCGTGCTTCATCGACTATGAGAAGAACTTGTATAAATAAAACAAAGTTGTCTAATTTCCATTTATATTTTTTTCTCTAAAACATAACGCGTTTCACTATACTGTAGCTTTTTCGGATGGTTGCCAAAAAAGAGGTCGACCTCTACTTTTTTTGTATAACTATAACTGGAAATTAGACAACTTTGTTTTATTTATACAATTTAGTATGAATTTCCATCAAGAAAATGCCGCAACCATTTTCAGTTTATGAGGATTTATTGCAAGGTCCTACTAAGAGATAGTGGTGTCATTAGCAGAGATGTGCGAATTATTGAAAGTTTATTCTGGCGACAAAAGGTTATTGTTCTAGTATGTAGCTGAACCATCATATAGTCGATAATGGCGATTTCCAAACTGAGAGGCGCAGACTAATACAAAAGTACAAAAGGTGGCGCGAAAAATTGAATAGAAATACAATTTTCATAACATAACATACATAAAAAATATATATACATATAAATAAACTTTCATAACATAAGATTTAATTGTATGACCAATATTTAAAGCATTACCGCGTTACCGCACCTGAAGTTTTATGGACGTACTGCATGCTTCACAGAACAGCTTTTTGGATCAAAAAATATTTTCGAGGAACTAAACATTTTTACAAAAGTTACGAAATTATTAAGTACACAAAAATTAGTCATTTAAATATTAGGTTGTTTGCGGAAATGTTTAAAGATATGGAATAGCTCACTTCACTACTATTAAAGTGAAGTGCGTTGGCTATATCGTGTAAAGGGATGTTTGAACTCAAAGAAGAAATTCTTTGTGAATTTTTCTTTGTGAATATCATAATAGAGGCATATTTCTTTAGATAATATAACTTTAATTTAATACCAGAAATGTAAATATGAAACCGGATTTTTTGTATAGAAATGCGTTGTTTCGTTTCAATTCGCTGTCTTCAAACTTTTTCGGTGGTCTTCCGCGTTCTTCGTTTCTCACGTCAAAATCGCCAAATGGTAACAGAAAATCAATGCTGTCCGCAAATCGTTGTTTCTAGGCACAACATTCGATATGTTCAACGCTATTACAAACTATGTTGCTGTATGAAACATGTATTGTTGTGAGTTGAAAATCTTTGCCAGATGTCAACAAGTGGCGCCAATGACGAGATTTGACGGTAACTACATTGACAGCTAGGGCCATCTACGAGCAAGTTCCGGTTTCATATTTACAGACCTGGTAGCCTGTTTGGTTAACCTTTTTAGAAAATTGAGTATTTTGAATAAATCAATGCCACAAATGCACTCACTGATTCTAATAGATATGGTAAAATTAAAGCAGTCATACAAAATTTGAGCTATGGAAATCAAATTTATAAAAAAATAAGTTCAAAATGTTTCCACTTTGAAATTATTTCTGCGCATAGTTAATACTGAAGCAAACAAAAATGGATGGTTTGCTTATGTACTTTTCACATTATTTTGAAGAACTTGATTTTACAAAGTTTACGTGCATATAGAATCCATTTGATGATCGATAATCAAACTGATGAATTTGGATGGACAACTATCCAAAAAGAAAAATTGATAAAATTATCATGCTATACTTCATTGAAACAAAAATTTCACAGTCAAACTCTAGTTCAATTTTAGTTGAATCGAATGGAAGAATACGATACTTTGGTAAGCAACGCAATTCAGGTACTGCTTGGGAAGATTTTTTTTAAAGCGAGGTACAATAACAAAATTTGGAATTCAATGGTCGACAGTACACAGATCTTGGTATAATTGCTTAAGTTCGAAGATATACCTGATCCTCCAATTTCCATTATCATTCACAGCACCAAAAATTATTCTGAGTACACTTCTTTCAAGTATTGCAAATATCTCCTCTGTTTTCTTTATGAGGGTCTACGTCTCGCAGATAGAAGACTACTTGTAGAATGAGTTTTATTATATGTTTATTATCTTAACTTTCATGTTTATTTGAATAAATTTAGATATTAGACTGCAAAGAATAGAATAAGCAGTGTTGTTACCCTTCATAATACGATTTCTGATATCTCCTGTGATGTTGTTTTCTTCTAGTTTGCTTCCTAGATTCAGGAAATTTCTTCACAACTTCAATGTCTTCATAGCCGTTTATCCCGTTCTGTTCTCTTCTTAAATTAATTATCTTTTCCACCAGCTTTGTTTTGTCTACATTTATTTCTACGCCAGTTCTGTTGTCTTTCACCTTAATTTCAAAAAGAAAAAAGGAAATTCCAAAAAAAGAAAAAATAAGGTAAATTATATTGGGATGTTTCTTAATCATTGTATATAAAATAGAATATACAAGGTGTGGCTATTAAATAACGAGACTGACGCTGCTACAGAAGAATTATGCATGCGCCAAACGCCAGCGACCAACAGCTTTTTAGCGTGAAGCCTTCTCTTTCGAATGCAGCACCTCTCGCTTGTGTAAACAAATTCGTATAACCGTAGCCTTCGTTCGCATTAGAGTTGCTTTTTTGTTTCGCTGGAAAAATGTTAAGTGTAACAATAGAGCAACAAATTGTGAAATTTCATTCAAAACTTGGAAAAACCGCTACTGAAACTTATAATTTATTTAAAGAAGTGTACAGATGTAAAAGAAGTGTATACAATGAATATTTATCGCGTGCACGTGTTTTTCAGTGGTTGAGCGTTTTCCAGATGGGCGAGAAGACGTTGAAGATGATCCACGCCCGGGTCGCTCTTCCATGTCAAAAACGGATGAAAATATTGAGAAAATCAGTAATTTGGTTCGATCTAACCATCGGTTAAGTATTCGTGCGATTGCTGAAATTGTAGGAATTGATAAAGAATGCGTACGGCAAATTTTACATAACAATTTTAATATGCAAAAAGTGTGTGCCAAAATGGTGCCTAAAATTATCATGTTTGAACAACAAGAAGCCCGCAAAAATGTTTGTATTGACACTTTGAATGGCACTGAAAATGACCCAAACTTATTGGAAAGGATAATGACATGTGACGAATCGTGGTTTTTTACTTATGATTCTGAAACGAAGCGCCAATCCATGTACTGGAAGAGCCCAAATTCACCGAGCACTAAATAAGCTCGAATGAGCATCCTTCACGTTTTTGCTGAACTCCGTGAAAGAATTAAGAAAAAACGACCCGAATTGTGGAAGGAAAAATCGTGGGTTCTCCACCAAGACAATGCGCCGGCTCATTTCGCATTATCCTTCAAGAGGTTTCTATTCTAGTACATCTTCCTAGTGTTAGACCACCAGTCTCATTCGCTGAAGCTTGCGCCGTGCGACTTTTTTGAGGTCGAAAGTGAAATCTGCATTAAGAGGAACAAGATTTGAGTCCGTTGAAGCTGTGAAAGAGAAAGCGGCACGCGTTCTGAAGGAGCTGGTAGAAGAAGACTTCCGGCACTGTTTCGAACAATGGAAGATTCGCATGGAGCGTTGTAGAGATAGATGAGGGGTGTATATTGAAGGTGATAATAAGTAAATGTTTGAAATTAAAATAAAATATTTTGAAGCGCCAGTGTCGTTATTTAATAGTCACATCTCGTATAACATTATTTCTTGAAATAGAATATTTTTTACAATACCATGCATGATACATAAAAAAAGAATTATTTTATTTCGAAATTATTAGTCGTTATAATTGTTCAATCGTTGACTGAGGAGATCAGGTACGTTAAAGGCTCTTCTGGCAATCGAAAGATCGAATAACGTTTTCAGCATGGACGTGTTTGTTTCTTTAGATGAGGAAAATATTGACCCTGACCAGTTTGATTACAACTCGCAGACAAAAATGGTATTCAAAAACAGCTTTTTCTTTGGCGACTCTGTACAGTGGTTCGTCAGGTATATAATCGCTTCAATAATGCGTTCGAGTACAAGTCGGTTCAGTTGCTACGGATTGCAGTTCTGGCCCCGCTGCTCTTGACCTTACTCGGTGTTGTTTTAGCTATGCAGTGACGTAATATCATTATTGAATCAGTAGTGGGGCTTTGATACACTGGGTCTCCATTAACACCGCAAGGAATTGAAAACATCCAACATCAAAGAAAAATAAACGAATACAAAATGTGGAATATGCTGTTTTTTTTAAATAGATCAATGATATGCCGTACCTAGAAAAGTAACTACTGTTATGTAACTATTTTCGTGGTCAGTGAAAAATTTGTTCTCGGAAAATATATGTGATAATAAAAGTTGTTTCATGTACTATTCTAAGAAAAGCAATATCGCGCTACATGTGATCATGTGCAATATTTAGTTATGATTAAAAGTATGCAATTTATTCCGATCGTTGTAAGTACCAAGTGGGTATAAAAGTTGCATATTATAAATAGCAGGGTTTTCATCACATGTTATTAGATCAGGATAGCAGCAAAAAATATCAAAAAACCTTTTCTTTCCGACTATACTGACGTAGTAATAAACGTGTTTTGCTTTGTAATAAAAAACTGTATGAGGATATATTAATTTCAGAAATAGCTTCAATTTTCTATTGTTTCTTTGCATAGTTTTGAGTAAAGTTAACGACCTACATTTATTACAAACAGTTCTATCTGCACTTTTGTTTTCATTATCTGAAAAGATGGCTTGGATTTGGCGGCTGGGAGGCAAATCCGGCGAATATGGACCATGTGGAAGGACTTCAAAGCGTACGTCATGGAGTTTTGCAGAAATAACTCGAGACGTGCATGCAGACGTGCTGAGAAAGCATTTCTTTTGGCCAGATGGGGGCGTTTAACTAGGATAGCACCCCTCACTTGGTCCAGTAGCGAAGCATAATACTCCGTGGAGATGGTACTGTTTTTTAACAGATAATCTATCAGCACTAGACTACAAGAACACGAAAAAATATATTTTTCAAACAAATAAAGCATGGAGTATATCAGTTATGATAATTATTGAGTTTTGAGAAATAACATGGCCTTATTTACAAATATATATATATATATATATATATATATATATATATATATATATATATATATATATATATATATATCTTTATATATCTTTCTTAGATGTTAGGCAGGCCTTTGATAAGGTCTGGCATAAGGGTCTAATCTACAAAATCAAAAAAACATCTCCCTGTAGCTTACTTTAAACTGCTGTGGTTTTACCTCAGTGAAAGAGAATTCCGCACAAGAGTGAATTAATCTATGTCCAACAACTTTCCAATTAAATCAGGTGTACCACAAGGCAGCGTTCTTGGACCTCTACTGTATGTATTGTACACAGCAGATTTACCAACAAATACCAAAACTATTATGGGAACTTTCGCCGATGATACACTTATACTCGCAAGCCATAAAAATCCAGTTACCACGTCTACGATCCTGCAAAGGCACTTGAATGATATCAAAACGTGGCTACTCAAGTGGAGAATTAAAACAAACGAAGCAAAATCAGTCCAAGTGACTTATACACTAAGAAAAAAAAACAATGTCCACCAGTTATTCTAAACAATATTCAAATTGCGCAAGCCACATGTACGAAATACTTAGGAATTCATCTAGATTCAGGCTAATCGGCAGGAAATCCAAGCTGGCACTAAAAAATAAGCTTCTACTTTATAAAACAATCATAAAACCGATCTGGACGTATGGTATTGAGCTTTGGGAATGCGCAAACAAATCAAATATAGCCATAATTCAGAGAAGCCAATCCAAAATACTGCGTATGATAACAGATGCACCCTGGTATGTGTCAAACCGAACACTCCATAAAGACCTGAAAATCCCATATGTTCAGGATGTAATCTCGGAACAAAGCACGAAACTTCACAACAGACTGGAAAACCACGTCAATGTTTTGCTCCAACCACTTCTGGAACCCCAACATTTAAGAAGACTTAAGAGGAACTGGCCAGCCGACCTAATAAATGGTTGAAGAGGACTTGTCTTTGGAGAAGACCTCATTACGCCAAACAAGGGCATAACCTGCTCTCAAGCCAACACATTAGCTTATAGAACTAAGTTTGTTTTGATTGCTAATAAAAAAAAAAATATTAAATTTATAATGTTTCTCACTGGATAAAGTGTAAAACCCTGATAACTGTGTTATCACGGGTTTCTATGTACACCTGATTCATGTGATATTATTTTAGACATAGAAGAGAATTTTACACTAATTTAATTAATTTTACTTAGACCGATTAATTTTATTTTAGACCGATTACTTTTTATAGATTAAGTCGTTATCAAAAGATATCTCGAGTCAATAGAAGGGCAACGCTTTAGAGAAACACGACTGAAGGTGGCAAATATTTACGAAGTTCAGTAGACTCTGATTTTATTTATTTTTTCCATTTAGACATTTTTAAAGAAATAAAAGTGTTTGAATATTAACAATTATCAAGAGTCCTTAAGAATTAGTGGAAGCAGATTACACAGGTCGACATGATATTTGTAACATTGATGAGAATGCTCTTTTTGCGTTTCATTTAAAGTCCCATTTTCAAGTATCTGCTTCTCTTTTAAATCATGGAGTCAATGAAAATATTTGTACTACTTGATTTTAGACTCCACAATGTAGGAATTATCATAAGACCACGGAGGGGCTATTTCCACAGTATTCTACGACCGTAGGATAGCAGAGAAACAAAATATTTATAAAGTTTGTATGTGTCACATAAAATATCCCCCCCCCCCCCCCCCCCCTTGTTAACCAAAAAAAGGGCTTCTTCCGCCTCTTCATATTAAGCTAGGACTAATGAAATATTTTGTCAAAGCCATGGACAAAGAAGGTAATAGTTTCAAGTACCTAAAAGTCGTCAATTAAGTGATGCAAAACTAAAAGAAGGCAGATTAAATTGGATCTCAAGAAGGAAGCTTCTAGGTGATTCCAGTTTTCACGAAAAATTAAATGAAAAGGAATAAGCAGCTTGGAAGTGTTTGAAGAAAGATGAAAACTCTTAAAACTTCAAAGGTGAACTGTTGAAAGCCTATGAAATACTAGTGTTGCATGTTCTTAAAAATGCATTTTTACACTCCCATTTGGATATTTTTCCGAACAATTTGGGTGCAGTAAGCGACGAACAAGGAGAGAGGTTTCACCAGGACATCGGGACGATGGAAGCAAGATACTAAAGATTTTTTTTTACAAAACTAATATACCACTTCGCCCTATAGTTAGTAGTATAGATTCCCCATGTTATAAACTAGCCAAATTTTTATTAAACATTTTAAATCCATTTTCGGGTAGAACAAATTCATATATTAAAAATACTTCAGATTTTTTAGATAAAATTTCAAACATTAAAATTACAAACCAAAATTTAATAGTTAGTTTTTGACGTGGTGAGTTTATTTACTAATGTACCAGTTGATAAATCACTTTTAATAATTAGAAATAGATTAGAACACATTAAAAGACCGCCCTAAACTAAACATAAATACAATTTTAATCACATCAAAGACATTTTAATAAAAAAACAATTACCCAAAAAAATGCATAGATAAATCATTTAAAACTTTTGATACCATACAAAACAGACAAGTTATTAATAACAATAATAAAAACTCTCAAACAATTAACCTTACAATTCCTTACATCCACGGTATTTCTGACACAATTAAAAGAGTAGGAAATAAATACAACATACTCTCAAAAAATACTCTTAGATCAATATTAACAAAAACTAAACCAAACAACACACAACAAAATACCAAAAATGTGGTGTATAAAATTCCCTGCGAACGTGGCAAGTTTTATATAGGTGAGACATCTAGACCGTTAGATGTTAGAATAAAAGAGCATCATAAAAACCCTCTAAAGGGGCGATTTTAATAAATCTAGAATTTGTCAACACGCATGGGAATCGGGTCATGAAATCAATTGGAATAATTCCAAAACGGTATTAAAAGAATCGGTAACAAAATACAGGAGATTAACAGTAACCGCTATAATTAATTTAAATAAAAATAACTGTATTGCTATGCCTTCGGTAGATTTAAATTCAATATGGTTCCCGATTCTAATATCACATCATATATAATATATATAATTATAATATATAATTCTAATATACAATCACAAAGTAAACCTCACCTATATATATTTTTTTGGTAGTATGTCACTGTCACATTAAAAATTAATTGTCAATATAAGTATCGATACAAATACACAAAAAATATATTTAGTTCTTATCTTTTCATAATTTATAGAAATTAATATCATTTATTTTTACATTCGTTTGAAAACGGGAGGAGAATACTTCCCGAAACGTTGATGTTAAAAGTTTGTATATTTTTTAGAACATTTTTATATTTTTAAAATTTTATTCGTTAAATTAAGAAAAAAATATCGCACACGCCACAATCATTCAGACATTACTAAGATACTAGAGAAGCTGGAACCCATTTATGTTGGGCGACTACTTCTGGGTTTTAAAAAGACATGATGCTACAGAACACAATACGAAATGTATTTTATATATAATATAGTAAGATCTAAACGCATACAAAGGAACGCGAAAGTTAGGATCTATATATAAAACACTCATTCGGCCAATAGTTACTTATAGCTGCTGCTAGACGTACTGTGATTGATAATGCAATTTGAAATATCAGGTAAAACTTCGAACTTAAACCATTATAGAAAGATCTGGATATTGTAGACTATATGAGGGTTGAACAATAGGAGAGACGAGTCGCGAGAATGCTAGAAAACCAAGGAAGAGTAGCAAGGAAAATCTTGGAGGAGAGAATAGGGATTAACAGAAAATGAGGTATTCCAAATACACGATGGCAGGACAATGTATGAGGAGATGCTAGAGATCGATGGAAGTGACAGTTGAAGGAGTTAAGGCTCACTGATGGGCTGTAGCACCACAGGAAGAAGAAAAAGAATAATATAATATAATAAAAATGCGTTGTTTTTCTAAAAAAAATACCGATACAATAGTAAACAATTTACATATGTCGGAATTTTACACAATTAAATCGACTTAACGAAACAACGTGTCAGAGTAGAAATTGTTAAAAAACATATGACGTCAAACGATTCTAAGTTTACGTGCAGGTATGCGCTAAGTAGTCTTGAACTAAAACGTTTACTAATTTCATATTCCGCAAATTTACGAAGTGCCAACGTACCGCGCGTTTTTTCGTTTATAATTTCCGGAAAACACGTGTTGAAAACCTTGCAAAAATGGTTACCACAGCAATACGATGGTCGAATTTTTAAAATATGTCGGTTAGTGTAAAAAAATGTGATGTGTTCTCAAAATGATAAGAAATAACTACTTATGCGCCTTTAAAATACTCAGAATTGAAAAGAACTAGAAAAAAAGCTGTATTCCACGGACAGAATAATACAAAGCTGAGGGCGAGAATATTTGCAATTTTTTAATGATGGTACCACTGTGCAGTTTCGGCACAAATAATTATTGGATCTTTCTTCTTGAAAATAAAGAAATATGAGCAAAAGCCATAAATGACTACCCTTATAGACATTCCCCACAACTGTGTTTGAAGATAAATTATCTATACTTTAGTTTTATTTATATTTTTTAATTTTAAATTGGAAACCTACTTGAGCTCCTTTGTATATAATAAACCAAGAATTTAATTATTTTGTACCAATCTAAACAAAATTTACAACACATTGTGACAGGTAGATAAGAGGCAGATAGGAGTTAATAAACATGGAGCGCTACACGATACAGCAACACGTCCTTATTGTTAAAGATTACTATCATAATGTTGGAAGTTTGATCCCTACGATTTGTGAAGTGTGTCCGATTTCCGGTAGAAATAATGTCCTAAATTTATCAACAGTGAAAAAATCATCGACAAATTTTAAAGTGCTGGTACAGTTATTGATGTGAAACACACGACGAGCTCGTAGTGGTCGTTCAGAACAAAACATCACGGCTCATCAGAGTGCGGCCGAGAGTCCAGGGTCCTCAATTAGTCATCGTGTCCAAGAATTGGACAGTTCACCAGCTACTCTTCACCGTATTCTCACTAAAGATTTGCATTTTCATACTTACAAAGTCCAATTGACTCAACAACTTCTGCCAACAGACCACGCACAATGAAGAGAGTTCACCAATTAGATAAATGGACGACAAGAAGCGAATGGGGCTCAGAAAATCCACGAATGATTGATGAAAAACAAATGCACCCTCAAAGTGTCACTCTTTAGTGTGAATTCTGGTCTGGAGGAAGCATTGGGCCATTTTTTTTTTTGGAAAACGATACGCGAAACATGATAACCCAGTTCTTTGTTCCTCAATTGGAAGATATTGCTCTTGAAGGCATGCGATTTCAGCAGGACAGCGCCAGAAACATTGACGGCCTTGCACTTTGAGTCTTTTCCTGGTCGGGTCATCTCCCGTTTTTGTGACCACATTTGGCCGCCACGATCTTGCAATTTAACACCTACGGACTTTTTTGTGAGGTTTTCTGAAGTCTCAGCTTTCTGAAGCCCACGGCCACCCAAGCACTCCCAAGACCAGCCAAGCGGCCATTTACTGGATGTGATATTCCATACATAATTTCCAATAATTTCAAAATGTCTCTATTATAAATCAATAAATATGTCAATATTTGGTACAGAAAACCATATTGTATACATCTTATTGTAACTCCCTTTATATATATTATCTTTAATGTTTAATAAATCTTCTCGAAGAATACATTTCTTCTAATTCTGCTTCTATAAGATGGTATCGTTTAAAATTAAAATGTCCTTGCTTACAAAGTCTCCTATAAACTCAGACATAAGTAATAGTTATTTGAAATTAACTCTGTTTTACCAGGTCTGTAAATATGAAACTGGAATTTGCCCATAGATACCCCATAAATTGCAAGAACTGTTGGAGCAGGATGACACTCAAACGCAATAACAACTCTCAGATCAATTAAAGGTGATACGAGAAGCTGCCTCTATATGTTTGAAAGCCATACGAACGATCTAGAAGATGAGAAAATGGGTTTTATATGAACTTAATGAAAGACACAGGAAAACCGAAAAACCACTTGCGAAATGCTGCTCGCCAGGTACAAAAGAAAGACATTTCTCCATCGAATTGTGATTGGCGATGAGAAATGGATATATTTTGAGAATCCTAAGTGTAAAAGTAACTTCAGGCGAACCATCGAATTAGACTGTAAGGCCAAATCACTAGGAACGGAAGACAATGCTCTGTTCGGTGGGATCAGAAGGGTGTGATCTATTATGGGCTGCTAACACCTGACGAAACCGTTAATGCTGACGAAACCAAGTTTGTGTGATCAACCACCCACCGCATACACCAGATTTAGCCCCTTGTGACTTTTCCTTGTTCCCAAAGTTGAAAGCCAAACAGCTTCGACGTGTGTTTTCGAGGCTATTCCAAAAAATAAGCTGAATCACGCATTGGAATCACTATTGAATCGTATTATATACAACAGAAATGAAATCAGTATTATAACAACAAATAAGTATACCAAATTACTTAGCCACTTAAAGTAAGTACTAAAAATCTGAACTATATTAAATATTATTATAAAAAAACAATATAACTTTTTCTTGACTTACCTATTACAATCTTCTTTGTCTTGATTCAAAATGAGTAACATTTTTTATGGTTCTGTCATGTTTCGAAAAATGACCTGCAAAAAAAATAAAAGTAAGTTTATTAGTGAACACAACTAGATACCGACGTTAAAAATAAATGCAGCAGCTATGACGACAAAATTTAATGAATTTGACGAAAAACAAAATAATTAATTTCTAGAATATACTGTGAACTTTAATATAGTTTGTTTGTATTCTTATGGTGTATTAGATGAATCTTATTTTTTGGTTTATATAAGATAAGGTGTAATTAGTACAGGGTGTGGCCGAGAAACGAGTGATTTTTCAACATCAAATTTTTTGCATGCCTCTTGGGTAGGGGTAAACGGGTACCTTCACTTTATTTGCAGTGTCATAACATGGATCAGTGTAGCCGATTTGTTAAATAGTCGCTACTTCAATACTTTGAAGCAATAGGTTCTGTAGTGAAAAAGAATGCTTCCATGCAGACAAAGAACTCTAAACATAAAGCTAGTTAGAACTGCTGTTCGACGTTTTGTTCGTCATAATTCAGTTTCAATGAACACTTCGAACAGGGATTTAAAACGCATTTTCGATTAAGATTTAAAATATTCAAAAGCAAGGAAAATTAATTCGTGCTTCACGCAAAAAGTGCGTATTCCTTCAGTCGTCACCAAAAAAGGGTCAGCAAGTGTCTCCCGAGACGGATTTCTGGCCTTAAGCCGACATCAACCGGGCTCAAGCTGAACGTTCGGAAACAGCTGAAGGAATATGTATACAACAAACAGCTCACGCCATCCGGTGGCGATTGTCCCACATCAGAATTCGCCCTTAACCCGTCCAAGCCCTGTGTATCAGGTATGCATGAAAAGTGGTATAGTGGCCCCGCTTCTTCACCGCACCCTGTTTAACTATAGTAATTTGAAAATTAATTGGAGATTGCTGACTAATTGGTGAAGGTGCCAGATATTATTGTTAATCTGATGAAAGGTTTGAGATGATGAGAATCTTTGTTTAATCAACATTATCTCACTCTTTCATGAGAAATGATGTATATTTCCACTTAAACGAAAAAAAATTGACGTATATGAACTGAAGAAAATCAGATTAATTTTATGGTTATCAAATTACTATTATAAATATGAATGAAAAAAATATACAGACTTTTTAAGCAGAATTGGAGCATACAGACTTAAACGGTATGTTGTTTTAACAGGATAATGGTACAAAAGCCAGGGGTACTGCAACAATTGATTTGTAACACTCGAAATCTCCTGAGCGAATTCCCTCATTATATGATGATGAAGATTGGACACATATATCTTGTAACCTGACATCTTTAGACTATTTTATTAGGCAGCAGGTTAAAGAATAGTTTTATAAGAATAATCTCCAAACGATTCAAGCACTTCACTCAAAGAAACTACGTCCGGTTCACGACATCTCGGATGTGTCATTAGTAAAATAGGGTTATAATTATAATTGTGTAGTAAAGTGCAGTAGCAATGGAAAATTAGCGTAGTTATTTTCAAAATTAATTTTTGAATATTTTAAATACGATCATGCCATAAATCATGTCCCTGTAAGTGTAAAGGTGTACTAGATTGTTCTCACGATGCTTCTTGAACGGCCTGCAAACGGAGAGCACAAGAAAATATTTTAACTGTTGAGGAAACTCAATCAGTAAAATGACAGAGCTCACGAAAAAAATTGGAAAAATGGGAAAATGATCATCCTGTTTCGGTGAGGGTTTGCTGGGTGTCGAACTACGGCGTCACTCGGTTGCATTTCGGCGAGCAATAAACGATCAATGCGATATTTTCTCGAAGGTACTAAAGTCGCTTAATATCACATTGTATTCAGAAAACGGAGCACGAACTGTGCTTGACTCCTTTGCTTCAAATAATATCCCTATATTACCTTGGCCTGCTCATTCACCTGACTTGTCACCAATCGAACATGTATGGGACATGATTGGTCGACGACTCATCCACACCCGTCACCCGTCATCCACATCAACCGGCGACGGAGGATGACCTCTGGCGGCGTATACAAGAGGCATGGTCTGACATTTCCCAAGCCACCATACAGAATCTGATTCGCTCAATACCACACCAGCTTGAGGCAGTTGTTCGAAAACGTGGGGGTTATACAAGGTACTGATTGCCTTGTGCTATTTATAGGTGTAGCCCCCGCCATTGTAATCATTTTACTACCTTTTAATGTACTACTTATTAAATAAATTTTATTACCCTAACTCTCTTTTTTGTTGATGTTGCAATTATATTATAAAAATCTATATAAAAACATTGTCTATATAATATACCATTTAACATCCACAAATAGAACTAACCAATCTATTATAAACAATTATTCATAAAAAAAATGTTAGTAAGCACTTCTGTATGCAATTTGTATTTGGTAATTTATGTTTGTTTATCTCGCTGTTTCATATGATCGCTAATATCCAAGTGACACGTCATTGATGCACCGTCATGATGAATGCATAATATTGTTTATTATTGTGAAATTCCAGTGAGATTTAAATGCAATGATAGAGTTAAAAAGAGATAATGTAAATATTCCGAAAACGCTTTTAAATAAAAGATGGAAGCAGGTTAGATTATTTAATTATTTATAACAATATACTGTTTAAGAAATATAAGATAAATCCATCAATTTAACCAAATGTTAAATTGTTTTAAAAAAATGAGAATATATGTCACGATATATAAATATAGACCAAAGGCTTATTAAACAAGCTGTTGATGAGTAGGATGAAGACAATCTACCTCAGATTGAACGGATAACTAAAAATAATTGTGATCTAAGGTTATTCAATTTTACCACAAAGAAAATTTTGTTGAAGTGGAAATGTCTTACGAAAACAGAAATGGTACAGATGAGGAGATTGTTGCATAAAACAGTGATGAATAAAAAAGTTGACGATGAGGAAGATTTCGAGAAAACGGCCCGGAGTTCGATGACTCCATCAAATCAATCAAAATGTAAAGTGATTTTTTAAAAGCAGAATATAGAAATTTTTATTTCAAGCGCATAATTAAAAATAGAAACGTATTCACAACAAATTCTTTTTATGAATCGCCATAAGCAAACGTGTATTATAAATTATTACACGAAGATAAATAGTTAAAAAAAAAGGTCAACTTTTAAATGGTGGTCTTTTCTTATAATTAAAAAAGAGGATACAATTTTTGATAGTATAATGATCATCAATGAGCTTTCAGGTTTTAAAAGTCACACCTACAACATGAAACAACAAGTAGATAAAATGATAAATATAAGTATGGTGGTTAATCTTTCTCTACCCAAAATAAGTCTGTGTACACAATCTTGTTTATTTTCATCAAACAATGATACAGGCATCTATCTCAGTTTAGCTTTGTTACTGAATGTGAACAGAGAAATGTCGGTTTCTTGGGAACGTGTCATTTTCAGTGGCAAATGCAAATTTAAGGTTTTTAGAGCTGAGAGTAACTTGAAGGTGCGTAAAAAAAGAGCAACTGAAATTGAAAAATGCTTGAATGAGGTAATGCTCGCTAAAGGGTTGAAGCACCACAGGAAAAACTATTACTTTCAAGCATGGTGGTGGAAAACTTAAATTTATAGATGATCAAAATATATTCCTAGACATTTTGAAAGAAAATTTGCATCCAAGTGCTGCGAAACTTAACCTCAGGTCTGATTTCCATTCATCGTCAAAGTAATTGAGAGTACAAAACGTTGTACTGACGTGCAAGGAGACTATTTTGAATAAAAATATTAATTTTTGCCGAAAAATTAAATATAAACTTAACCGCGACATGCCCTGGAAGAGAAGGTTTCCATAGGATCTCAGTGATACTACAAATTTAGTTTCTTCCGTAAATAAGAGTTATCAAAAATAAAGCCAGGCCGACAGATCATTAAAAATAACTAATATTATAAAGAAACATGCAATATCCTGAAAAAACAGTGAATAAAGTATTTTTTCTATGCAACATCATTAAAAAAAGTGTTTTATTAAATGGTTTATAAAATAATTGACATTAAAGCATAAAAAGTAAAGTGAACAGGAGAATTCGGTTGTATTTATTATTTTCCTTATAAAGCTGGCTGTGAAGGTATAAATTTAGTATATATAACATACTTGAATAAACTATAATCAATGTTATGCAGTGAGAAAAAAATTGTAATTCGGAAATTAAAAGAAGTTTTGGGAAGTTTTAAATATGGTTTAAACTTAAACTTCCGACACGTATAGTGTACGTGTTTATGTTTTAAGTTGAAAAAAATTTTTTTTTTCACAATATTTTATTCATAGTTCATGTAAATGAATTAAAAAATAAATCATTTTCATGTTTCTTTTTAACTTACTTTCGAAATAATGTACTGACAGGTACGTTCTATCCGAACATTACTGACAGCGCATGTCTATTTATTAGGCTGCAGAGGAAGGGGATTATTTTGAAATAAACTATATGAATTTATAGTACCATAGACAAGAATGAGAACATCTAAGATAACAACTGACAAGGGCTTTTTAAAGATTGTTGTAATATAAAAGCTTTGATTCTGAAAACATTAACTTTACCAATGCATTGTATCAAAATAACCTTGAAAATAACGACGGAAAATGATTTACAAAAACTTGCAATTCTATATTTATATGTTTGTTTACTTACTGCACACTTAGCACTGAACAATATTTCTTAAGAAATTATGTACCAACCTTATACGAATTGCATCTTCAGTCTATATATAGTTTGTTTTACAGATTTGTGATTCCCAGAACCAATTGAACATCGCATTTTACGAATGGATGCATTTGATGCGGCAGTTTCAACTGTCACAGAGAAAACATCCGCATTGCTTTAACAATTATGGGATGACGAACAGTGTTCATGATTAATTCATCAAGTATTTCGCTGATAATGACGACCTTTGAAAGAATGAACAAACTTAATAGTCATAATAAAATCGTAGATATATATTTTGGCCATTAGTCAGCTTCCTTTATTCAGAGGCTATTAACTTTAATCAACAATAATGTTAGCTAAATTTTATGTTGTCATTGTTTACGAAATGTTCAAATGCCAATCAGTATGACATGGTCGGTTTTTATAATAAGCTGGAAAAACGAATCTTAACGTCGTTTGTTTCTATGGTTGTTCTCTCATAAAATAAACAATTATAAAAATTACTACATATGCTTTGTTTAATGTTGAATTTTATTATGTTTTATTCAAATTCCGATTCGGCTTCC
Organism: Cosmopolites sordidus; assembly: GCA_031761425.1. Taxonomy (NCBI): domain Eukaryota; kingdom Metazoa; phylum Arthropoda; class Insecta; order Coleoptera; family Curculionidae; genus Cosmopolites; species Cosmopolites sordidus. The sequence goes on from JARFXV010001977.1 coordinate 26,734, forward strand.
CAACATCTTCGACAGAATCTTATATATAGTATCCAGCAGGGATACCATTTCTCCGTGATTTAACTTAGTAGCATCTCCTTTTTCAGGATTGGAATCAACAAAACTTTTGTTTATTTTACTGAGACAGTTTCTTCTTCCTCTATTATCCCGTATATTTTTTCCGTAACCGTTTACAAGAACGATGGAAATAATACGGGAATATTTTGGATAAAATTCGATTTAAATACGTGACGATGCAATTATGTTTGGTGAAATACGAGTTGAAAGACTGTAAATCCGTGATGTACTGTTTTGCGGATAAACCATAGTGAAACCGTTAAGTATAAGGAAGTTATCCAAGCCATATTTGCAATTTTTGCGTTTTCTTGTATATTTATAGCTCTAATGTAATACTGACCCAATGTGAAATTCCCTCAGTAGTAATAAACAAATAATAAAATCATAACAAAATGACAAGCACAAATAAATATGGAATGTTTTCATTAAAAATACAATGTTGTATTTTAAAATTGAGTCTCAAACCAGGCCAGCCTTGAATGCACAACATTGTATTGAATGTACTTAACTGCAACCCAGAGTTAAATCAACAATGTCGAGTGTTCTTGACGAGGTGCACGTATTTCGACCTTACCATTAAGCGTTGCATAATCGTAAGAACTAGTACACCGAGCGAGAACATGCCTTGTTCAAAGATATGTTGAAGAATTCGAGGAATGTCTCCATATAGCTTTATACAAATATTTAACCTGTTGCAATAATCATTCCAACAGGAAATCGACAATAAATTCCATTTGCCTTGAACAGGTGTTATTTTTAATTTCGATATGTTGAAACCTAACTAAATATAAGTGTTCAAAATAAATATCAAAATTAAGATTTACTGGGATGTGAATTCTAGTGAAAATGTATCATTATCAAAGAAAAACCGATATGCATATTATCAGAGCTATCCAAAAGTTGTTTTTTAATTCTAAAAACATGGACAATAATGTCACTTAATATAACATAATATTCCTATATTCTTAAATATATTGATATTACTTTTTCTTCTTCCCGAAGTGTTACAGTCTGTCATTGTATTGCTCAGCAGTGTTTTGAAGTTTTAAAATATATTCTCCTCTGTTGCTTGCTTAAAGATAACAAAGGTCTACAAAATAAAATAAAAAAAAACTGGTGCCGCCGAGACTTAAACGTAATTTTAAAGTATTGTGCCTAGTGACATTTTCAGCAACATTAAATTATCAAAAGTACGTATAGTTTTTACTCTATTCACATTGATAATATTCTCTTTTTAGTACGAATGGCAGGACAATATTAGTATTGTCCTGCCATTCGTACCTCTTTTTCTGTCACCTCCTATTCGCTTCTCCATGATTTTCGTACTCGGTTTTGTGGCATACTCGCCATGTGCCTCGCCCATCTGAGTTGCTGAACCCCCCTCGCATAGCCGGGAATATCATGATCTTTATACAACTAGTTGAGTTCGAAGTTATGCCTGATCCACCAAATTCCATTGTCATTCACGTCACCAACATTTATCAGAGTACTCTTCTTTTAAATACTGCAAGCATCCCTTCTGTTATCCTTGTAAGGGTCCACGGCTCGCAGCCATAAGTGACTACTGGCCAAATGAGCGTATTATATATAGATCCTAATTTTCGCGTTCCTTTCGATACGTTTAGGGAAAAATGCAGGAAATAAGTAACTTTGTTTTGCTTCCTATTTTGATATTTAATAAGCTTTTTATTAAATTTTGAAAAACAAATAGGTGAACCATATAATAATGGAAGAACAAAGTGTTGAAATGTTTCTTATTATGCATTTGACGCACAAATGTCATTAATGTTGTTTATCCTAGTGCCTTGTTTGGCTGAATATGTAAGAATTGATTAAGAAATTAAGAACGAATTCATTTCGACGATAAAAAGTCTGTAAGACTTTTTGTGTCTGACAAGGATCAGTTGTTGGCTGAAACTGATCTCAAACAAACCACCAAGGAATTAGTTAAAAAAACTTAATGTCCCACAATACATCCTTTTCTTCAACAAATTATTATGGAGATGAAAAGTGAACTCACTACAGCAATTCATTTAAAGAAAAAACAAAATGGTTTACACCAGGACAACCACCTTTTCGCACTCCAAATTCGGATTTTCACCTTAAAAAAGTGTTACTATTAGCAGAATTTTGCAGGAATTATTCACTATGAGGTTCTGAATCCTAATGAAACCATAAGTGGTCAATATTTTTGTGCTTAGTTTGATAGACTAAACCTGCCTTTGATTCAAAAACCTCTAAGACTGATTAATATGAAAAGGTGTTACTCATGAAATCTAAATTAATTTCTTTAAATAAATTTCAACTGCAGGAGCAAAACAATTCCTGAACCAATCACCGAAAATGACACATGCAAAGCACGCTTTCTTGTTTGAATGCTAAAACACTGATAGGTTTTCCGTGTTTTGATTTTTCAAACCGCGAAGATTTAGCGATCTGTAAAGCATAAGTGGCTTAATTAAACAATCTAATGATACATTATCACAAAGCAGCTGTGTAACTCGATCTTTTGCTGCCTTAAAATCAGAGGCGAACTTTTCACTTTTAGATATAAATTTTGTTTGGTATTTTTTTCCAAAACAGTGCAGTTTCGTCTGCATTAAACACTTGTTCAGATTTGTATTCACCATCAGCAAATAACTTTGGCAATTCTTTTGGAAATGTTGCTGCTGCTAAAGTGACTGCAGATGCAGCTTTTTCAACAATACTGATGTTGTTCAGTGATTGTCTTGAATCAACCTTCCGATGCTTTAAATCCTCCATCCGTGTGTTCATTACTAGTCGATTACTAATCGAGTTTTGACGTATATAGAATTTTAACTACTTTTGTTTTATTTGTATTAATTTTTCATTCATAGGAATGTAAATTGAAACAAATCTTGATAAAAACCTGTAAAAAGAACTTAATGCTATTGGTGGAATTTTTAGTAAAACTTGGTTTGTAAATGTTAGTCTGTTACCTTTCATAACAAAATATTTTAATTGGATAATTTCATAACATTTAGTAGTATAATATATACATTATAATTCTTAATGTTATAAATATCAGATATTAAGAAAAATGACACAGGAATGTAGCGGTAAACACCTTTACATATATTATAAATTGAAAATATAATATATAAATCTTGAGAAACTAATACACCCTCTGTCTTAACAATATCCCGAATGGCTTTATTTTAACGAAACTATTGGCGCCACCTGTCGATGAGAAATTAATTTATTCAAGTTTCAATTTATCTTAATAATCTATATAAAGTTCACGATGTTTCCTTTACTGCTACATTTAAGTGACTGTAGTTAGCACACCTCGATAGGAAAATGAAGACAAATCACAGAACTGCTAATGAGGAAATGTTCTAAATGCTTAAAATAACTTATGGAGTAACTTTTTATAACAAACACAAGTTTTGGGTAGCATCGACAATTCAGAGAAGGCAGGGGAGATCTGGAAACAATACATCGTATTTCATGTTCACGATAAAGAATTTCCTAACGTTCGTCAATTGCCACTAATGTTTCAATCGAAAATCTTCATTTCGCATTACCATCTCTCGCACCCAATTTAGTTCCTTGCGATTATTTTTTATTCCCAAAGATGCATTTGGTTATGAAAGGAAACCGTTTTCCCTCAACTGAAGAAAGAACCTCATAGTGAACTGAAACTTTTATAACAGTTTACACATAACTCTCTTTGAGAATGGTCGCGAGGTCGAAACATGTCAGAAAATATCTTGATTATATTGTAAAACAAACCAAGTGTTTTAATTATTATCATTGTTACTATGTTTCACCAAGAGCCAATGGAATTAATCGAAACTATTATCTTAATTAACACATTCGATATGATTTTTTTTAATATTGATGAGAATGCTCTTTTTTCGTTTCATTTAGGTAGTTAGAAAAACACCTCTTCACAGAAATGGTCTAGCACGTTCCATTTTCAAGAGCCGGTTTTTCCTTTTGTTGTGGATTTGCTGGCTCTTGATATTTATTTTGTTTATTAAACCCCCAAATTGGAAGGGTAAATTTTACATTGAAAGACAAGTGGACTGTATAGGTTATGTATTACTCTTCGTCTTAATTACAACTTACTATATTCAAAATTTACATTGTTGCCAATGTTATTTTAATGTTTTATTAATGTTAATATTAAAATTGTATTATTTTAATGTTTATGTTATTATTAATATGACTAACATAACTCCCCCTTTTGAAGGGTACCTTTAAAATACTTAACATACATAGAATAATTATTTTTCAAAAATTGTTGGTTTCTCTCTGCAGTGGTAAAGGGCATAAATGTCGGATGGATTGTCTAATAGTTCCACTTCTTGTTAGGACTTCAGCAACTTTGGGGACACCATCTTTTCCTGGATGGAGTTGAGTAACTTGTCCTAAGGGCCACTTGTACGGAGGCTTTTTATCTTTTTGAAGTAGAACCAGGGTACCATTTTAAATTTTTGTAGGAATATCCTTCCATTTGTAATGACAATGGAGCTGAGATATGTAGTGTTTTGAAAATTGTGAACAGAATTGTTGACATAATTTCTGGATGTGTTATTATCTAGTTAATTAGTGGAATTTATCTGTTTGCAGGTTCGGTTCAGGGATATTATTTAAGGGACGTCCAATAAGTGTGATGGTGTAATTGGAATTAAATCATTTGGATCATTTGACACTGAACATTACGATTTATAAGTATTCTTTTTAAATGATGTTTGGCAGTTTTAACAACTGCCTGCCATAAGCCCCCAAAATGTGGACTGTATGGAGGTATAAAAACTCAGCGGGCATTATCTTGACTAGTTGAGTCAATAATAGAGCTTAAATTGTTATTTAAAAAGTAACCTACATTTTTTAATTCGTTATTTGCTCCTACAAATGTAGTACCGTTATCTGAATATACGGTTGAAGGTAGACCTCGCCGAGAAATAAATCTTTTTAGACACAAAAGAAAACTTTCTATTGTCAAGCTAGAAACTACTAGATGTACTGATTTGGTGCAAAAACAGTAAGGCTAAGTAACATTTCACCAATTTTCCCCTCTTCCTTGCTTATTTAGTATTAAAAATGGTCCTGCGTAGTCTAATCTAATTGTTTGAAATGGAAAATTTACAGTAATTCTATTGTCTGGCATATGAGCCATAGGATATACTTCAGGAGTGGAGTTAAACTTAAAGCAAATTAGGCAGTTCTTTACAGTCTTCTTTGCTAAATTAAAACCCCTTATTGGCCAACTGAATTGCCTTAGAGAGCAGAGTAACAATTGTACTCCTGGGTGCAACAGAGATTTATGCTTATGCACAAAAAGTAATTTTGAAAAAGGGTGTTTTGAGAGAAGAAGTACTGGATGTTTGATATGATATGAAAAGTAAGAATTTTTTAATCTCCCTCTTACTCATATAATGTCTTGGGTATCAATAAATGGGGCTAAAGAGGAAAGCGTATAGTTCCTACTTAAAATACTATTTTTCTTCATTAATTAACTCTGGAATACTAAGTGGACCGTTTCAAAATCTTTCTTGTTTCTTGTTCATTAAATTATTATAAAATCGAAAGCAAAACGCTACTACGTCTTAACTTTACTAAATCGGAAAATCTCATAAATAGATAACGATAAGCGATAGATATAATAAACTATGTAATATTGTAGCTTTTCTTTTCAATTCAGGTAACTGATGTAATTGAATTATGCTTATATTATCTGATATGTCAGAGAAACATGTTTTCGAAATTGAGAACCTGTCCACCAAATAGGAGAATCGATCAATTTCTCCAACGGTAAACCTCTAGATGCAAGATGGGCAGAGTTTTCTTTAGTATTTATATATCTCCAAGAGTCTACAGAAGTTAAAGATTGAATCTTGGAAACTCTATTGGAAACAAAAACTTGTAATAATTTAGGTTGTTTTAATCCACGCCAATGTAACTTGTGAATCTGACCACATACAAATTTTAACTAGGGGTGACAATACCTTTCTTATTAAATCGATTAATTATGCACCTAACAAACAAGCAAATAATTCCAATTTAGGTATTGTAAGTTTTCAATGGGAAGACTTTACTCTTAGAACATAATAAATGAATATCTATTAAAGAATAATCTTGTGGAATAGTGATTCTAGGAATATCGAAATTATCAAATTTGTATAATCTATGTTGAAATTGAAGCAAATATTGTTCAAGCTTTGATGGAATTGGATTGTCCCATTGAATATGAAGACCCCAAAGACATTGAATAATAATTTTACATGTAATAATAACTGGACCTAAGGGATCATATATTTGAGCTATCGTGGATAGAATAAATCTTTTAGTAATAGATATATTTTTGTGTGACAACTGTTTAACCTTATAACTCATACAATCTAAATTAGGGATCCATTGAATACTTAAAGTTTTACAACATTCATTTTCTCCATGATATTGAATTGAATACAATGGAGGTATTAAAATAAGAAATAATTCTGAAATCGTTTGCTACCCATTTTCTCAAAATGAAATGTGCTGATTCCAAAATTGAATATTTTTGTTTACATCTTGTTTTTAATTCCTTTAAATCATTGGAACCTGTAAGGTCATCTACATAGAAATCTTTGAGAATAGATTGACATGCTTTATGATACTGCGATAAATTTTGTTGAGCTAATTGTTTTAGACATTTGATGGCCAAATAGGGAGCTGAACTGGTTCTGTATGACACTGTATTTAATTGGTAAGCAGAAAAGTTTCACGCCATATAATTTGTTGTAGTGACCTATCATCTGGGTGCATTAAGATACAACGATACATTTTCGAAATATCTGCAGCTACTACATATTTAAATGTTCTGAAATGTACTAGGATGTCTACCATATCATTTTGAACCTTTGGACCAACATATTGAAGATCATTTAGCGACCACCCTGTTAAAATTGGGCAACTGCCATCAAAAACAATCCTTAATTTAGTAATAACATTTTTCTATTTAATAACTCCATGATGAGATAAGTAATGGGAGCCATATTCTGATTATCATCAACATCATTGGTGACGTTGGTCATATGTCCCAAAGAATGATATTCATGAATAAATTGAAAGTATAATTGTTTGAAATATGGATCTGAAAACTTCTTTTCTAAATTTAAAAAACGTTTAATATTGTTTAGAATTGTCCAGCATATGTGAAGAATGCTTCATAGTAAATTTTACTACGAATTGACCTAGAGTGTTTCTAAATGTATTCTTTTGGAATTGTTTTTCACATTCCAAATCATCTATTGATGGTGATGAAAAGGCTTCAATTTCTTCCAACTCCTAAAATCGATTTAATTGTTCATCTTCTGGAATGTATGTTTCAGAAAAATTGCAAACAGTTATATGGTTTAAATTAACAGGAATACTACCTGTGACAATATAACTAAGGTAAGTTTTTTGTAGCACTGGAAGATTATCTCCTCTTTCCTTTTAGAATTAAATTCCAAAATAGACTGGCACCTATCAGTAAGTCAATGTCTTTAGATATGTGAAAACCTGGATCAGCTAATTGAATTTGCTTGGGAATCATTAAACTGTTGATATTGGAATCATAAGATGGAACATTACTTGTAATACACTCTGCTACAAAGCACGAACTAGTACAATGAAAATTGCTAAAATTAGAAAATAGGAAAACATTGCACCGTTTATTGAGTTGGGAAACAACTTGATTAATTCCAATTATCGATAAATTGGTTTCCACACATGGAATCTTTAGGTTCTTGTAAAATTGCTCGGTAAATAAATTGGATTGTGCTCCACAATCTAACAAAGCTCTACACTGATGGAAATGACCAGATGGATCTTAAACCCTACATATAACAGTAAACAAAAGAACTTGAGTTTGAAAATTGATAGTGGGCCTTACTAACATATTTAAATCCGAAGCAGATTCTGAGTGGCTCCTATTTTGACTTCTGTTGTCTTTATGTAATAGGGTGTTATGTTTTAAAACTTTATTTTGCGATTTGTAAATTTTACATGGGGAAAGAGAACATTTGCCATAAGTATGACCAATACCAAATAATTCTGACATAAATTAAGACGCCGAACACTTTCCCATTGCTCATTTATGGACAGATTCAAGAATTAATTATTGGCATTTGTAAATATTATGATTCTTCTTACAGAAATTATAATTGAATGTGTGATCTTCAAAATTATTCTGAGCAAAATTCATATGGGAATGATTAGTATGTGGATTTCTTGAAACTTTATTTGAATTTAATGGAGCACTAGCTCTAGTAATATGCGATTGTTCGAAAGACTGCAATAAATCAACCTTTTTCTTCATAAATTCTAAAATTTCATCTAATGTTGGCAATTTTGAATTATAATCAGATTCCTTCCATTCTCTAGCACTTGTTTTATCTAGTTTGTTTGAAATCAAATGAATTATTAAAGAATCAAATAAAATATGCTCGTCTAATTGTAGAGAATTAATTGCATTTAAATATTTAGAAACTTGATCTAAAATTTGGTTAAATTGATGAAAATTTTCTTTATATAAATGTGGCAATTTTAATTTTTGCTGGAAATGTGTATTCAATAAAAATTGCTTTTAGTCACATTTCTCACTTAAAATGTGCCATGCACTTTCCTAAGCCCCATATCCTTCAAGATCTTCAATAAGTCTTGAAGCATAACCCTCTAATAAAGCTTTTAAAAATTGAAACTTTCGAGAATCTGACAAACCAACATTATCAGAAATAATGGAATTAAAATTAAGTTTAAAACTTAACAACTGCTCAAAATCTAAAGCTTTGGTAGCAAAACATAACGTAATGTATAAAAATTTGTATTTACCTGTGGTAAAAGATTTACTTGAGAGCTTGTTTGTGTTTTTAATTCATTGGCATATTCAGATAACCAATTAATGGCAACATAATACCTTTCCTCAAACTATTCTCTTTCAGTGAATTGTGATTGCAAATCATATTCCTTACAAAGCAACTTTATTATTAATTGTACTTTGTCAAACTCCTATAATAACTTGGGACCATTTTGAAGTTCTATATCAGTTAAACTTGGTTTTTGTTCTGAAATGTTTATTGTATTACTAAATTTTCTTAGGATGGTGAGCTTTTGTTTAATAGATGCTGGATTTCTAATTAAGTTTTTGAATTCTTGCTCAGCCATTGTAATAATTGTATATTGAGAAAAGTAAATCGTTAAAGAGCCACCTACGAATTTCAACCCCCAAGCCCCTCAACCAGATTGTATTAAAAATTCTAAATTAGGCTTTAGAACTTTTATATGGTGGAAGATACAAAAGGGATTCTATTGAATAAATGGATTAATAATTGAATAAATTTGTCTAACAGGATAAAGTGATAAATGTAAATGGGATACCTGCTACTTTAATCCACTCTCAACCTGTTTGTTCTGGAACTAGAAAATTCGGGTATTCTAGCCGTCCACGTGGGTTTTGACCACGTGTTTTTTTTTGTATTTGTGGCGAAACTTGGCTTCTTACCACTATCTTATCTTGTTATGCGGCTCGTAATGGACCAAAAAATGTTGTATATATGTATATCAAACGCTAAATTGGAAGGGTAAATTGTACATTGTAAGACTAGTGGACCGTATAGGTTATGTATTACTTCTTCGTCTTAATTACAACTTACTATATTCAAAATTTACATTGTTGCCAATGCTTGCTATTATTAATATGACTTTAACACCTTTATATCATAGTCTCGTTGAAATTATTTGTACCTGTTATTGGACTGGACAATGTAAGAATTACCACAAGATCGTAGAGGACGTTTTTCCACAGCATTCTACGAACCTTTAAGGGCAGTTTTTTTTTATTTTATAATCTTATTAATTTTTAACTACCCAACATTTTTAACAACTACAAGTGACTCTCACTTAATAACTCGGTATTAATTAAATGAATTGGTATGTGACCTGGGAGTATCAAAACAACAATCGGAACTTCTTGGTTCCAGAGTTAAACAAGGGGACCTGTTAGATAAAAATGTAAGTGTTTCACTTTACTGAAAACAGAATCTAACATTTTCAAGTTTTATAAAATGAAAGGATCGCTATGTGTATGTCCGAGTGGCGTATTTTCATAAATTCGTCGAAATACAGCCTAAAAGCAGTCTTCCTTCATAATGGAAACAAAAACCCATCTATTCCTTTAGCCCATTCAATGACAATGAAAGAAACCTATGACAACTTAGCAACCATGATAAATCGCGTTAAATATGAACAGTATCAGTGGGATATATTTGTGGAGATTTAAAAGTGAGAGGTATATTGCTAGGACTTCAAGAGAGTTTTATAAAGTATTGCTGTTTTTTTTGTGTATATGGGACAGTAGGGTAATAAAAGAACATTACAGTAAAAAAGATTGGCCTTATAGAACTTCTTTTGAACCTGACATTTCAAACATAAAATATGCCCCCCTTGTTAACACAAACAGGTGCTTCTTCCGCCTTTCCATATTAAGTTTGGACTAATGAAAAACTTTGTCAACGCCATAGACAAAGAAGGAAATGTTTTCAGGTACATAAAAGAAATATTTTCTCAATTAAGGGATGCAAAACTCAAAGAAGGCATATTTATTGGACCTCAAATAAGGAAGCGTCTAGGTGATTTCCATTTTCAAGAAAAATGAAATGAAAAGAATTAGCGGCTTGGAAGTGATTTGTAAGTGTATTGAAAGGATTTCTGGGTAACAAGAAAGATGAAAACTATAAAAACCTCATGGATGAACTCTTAAAAGCCCATGAAATACTAGGGCACAGCAACCCATCTGCGTTAGGCGACTAGTGCTGGTTTTTAAAAAGAGATGATGCTACAGAACAAAAGAGATGAAAGTAAGAGTTTTTGTCGCTATATGACATCTCATTTAATATATTTTTTATTCACATAATCCTCAGTAATGTCTCTGCATAGATTTAACACGTTTTACATGTTTATATTAAATAAATATTAGATTGTAAAACAATATGTAGTCACCTTTTTTACTACCTGTACGTGTTATAGTAATTAGCTTATCATTTTCTGATTTAGGACTACAAAATACGTCATGTACACCTACTTTCATCAATGTAACCTCAAAAAAGTTTAAATTTGCTTTTTATTAAACCATCTCTATGTTGAATATTTCAAAACCTGTCGTGTATAAAAAAAACCGTTGTGAATAAAATCAGAGGAGTCGTGTACATAATCTTAAGAAATATTGAAAAAGGTTCAAAAATATAAAGGCAAAAGAACATAAGACATTAAATATACCTCAATTTGTCTAATGGAACTTATGGTGTGAAACTAAACCCAAAGAGATTTACCACTAAACACAAAACCACTTTTGTTTAACTTCTCGATGCGCGTTTCGCTAACCATGTTAGCACCATCAGGAGATGAACATCTTCTATTTATATAACAACTGTATCTAACGAACAGTGTAAAAATCATGAACTGTGGCGTTAACCAAGTGTTACATTAATAGTTCAAAAAGTTAACTGAATGGAAAAGTTGGCATTTTGCTATTTGAATACTTTCGTATGCATCCAAAGCCATATCACTATTTACAATTTTAGCGAGTCGTAAGTTATTATTATTTATACTATAGTCATGTTCGACTGCATGTTGGGTAACACAAAATTTCTCATTTCTACAATATCTAATGTGGGCAATATGATCTTTCTATCTGGTTAATATATACTACGTGACATAAAAATCCGAACACCCGGTAAAAATTATAATATTTTTAACAATAGTTTATATGTTTATCATAAAAAATTAAATATGATTAAATTCTCAACCTTATCAATTTGCAATTTCTTTTTTTACTAGGGTTTTTGTGATTCACGCTGCATGGCGGTAGGTTACATTTGTAGCTGCAGTAAATATCCAATTTTTACAGCATATGTTCCTAAACGTTATTTTCAATTGTTTACCATACCTCCTGTGCGAAGAACTGCAAAGTTTCGCTAACTTACCGAGTTTGACAGATAACTGGACTGCGAGAGGTTGGTCTCTCTTATCGGGAAATTATTCACACAATGAATAGAAGTACAGATACTGTGTTAAGATGTTGTCGGACATAGCATTAGGAAGGCCGTTTATATCGAGTCAGGGGTACGCAGAAGAATAACATGAGGCCAAGATCGCGGCCTGAGGCTGTTGGCTGGCTTTAAGAGACCAGTTCTCTACGACAAGAGCAATTGTAAATCAATGGTTTGCAGAACAAGGAAGACCCATAGGAATACGGAGTGTTTGTCGTCGAATAAGAAGTTTTGGACTTTTTTCACTCCAGCACATTGACGCAACCGACTTGAGAGGTGTAGAGAACGGCTATTGTGGGACCACGAATGGAACACAATAGTGTTCGTGACGAGTCTCGATTTTACTTAGGCATGCATGATGACCGGGCACGAGTAAGAAGACGACGTCGTGAACGAGCCACAGTTTTTTGTCAAACGGTAGGTTCATCACACTGTTGGGATTATGGCTCAAGTTCACGTCTGGTGTTCATCAGAGGAAACATGACCGCAATTCGTTACGTCCAAGAAATTGGGGACCCTCATATCATACTATATTTAAGGACAAGATAATGCCCCCACTACATGTATATAGCAAGAATCACACTGGGTTACTTCGACCATGTTCAAATTAATGTACATCTCCCGATTTAAGCTCAATCGAACATATATCAGACATGACTAGTAGAAAGCTACTAAATTTACAACAACTCCCTCAAACTTTGGCGGCACTTCGACATGAGATAGAAACCGCTTGGAATGAGGTACCCAAGGATATTAATCACCTCATCAGATGAATGCCCAGGTGCGCAGGACACGACCCACCTTCCATCCGAGATTATTTGCTAAAATAACCCCAAAACTACACATCAGGTAGATGAGGCAATGATCTATCGTGACACTGGATCACTGCGACACCATTGTCTTCTCTTCCTTGGTGTTTCTGCAGTTCGATCCACGACAACGATTTCGGATAGAACGCTTCGCACCACTCTCCTCTGCAGCACAAGTAAACTGAGAAGGGTGAATCTTAAGATATTATTTTATGTATGTCATTTGCCGAACTCACTTACAGTGATATGCTGTATATCATTTTACCTACTGTATTTTGTTGTTGATCCTGTTCCTGAAAGAAAAATTCACTTCACCTTGCCGCAATTTCTTTATTTTTCTCAAGCACAGGACATGGTAATCCCATGTGGTGTATCCCACGCTGGAAGAAAATGTGAAATGATCCCTCATTGGGCCCCCAACAACTGGAGTTTCGACCTTCTACACCTTCAGTTTTCGCAGTTCTTCGCAGACTGAAATGAACAGCAATCTTCAGGAAGGGCCTTCTCTCGTATGCACTGCTGTAATAGAGTAGTCCATCCTATCTCTCAGTGTATTTGGTCGTTTCTCACGAACCATGAGACGCCCGGAGCACGTCTCACTAGTCTGTTTTCCATTTGCTCCACTAACCATTTGATGTAGAATTTTGCCGCGTAGCCCCATGTGATCGACTGGTACATCAAAACGCTTCTTACTAATGATCTGATCATTATCGGTTTGTGTTTCAACCCTAATTTGCTATTCATGCATTTTTCACTGAGTGTTCGAACTTCTATGTCACGTAGTATAATTAAGCAAATTGATATAGTTCCAGAAATGGAAGAAGATGTTCCATATAGTTATAGGGTAGTGTGGCAAATATTTTTGGGTTTTACTATTAGATAGCGTCAGTTAGATAAGTGTATATTATAACTTTCTTAGTTTAGGCTGCGAGTGTTGTTGGAAATGTTCTTGGCCCGAGGCAGAGATGGCACAAGTTTGACTTAATGACTATGACATTTGTCAAGTATGACTCGTTGGTGTGCTGCTAAGTTTCAGATGCGTGTATTTAGTTGCTTATTTATGGCGATCAAGTAAAGCAAGTTATTATTAAACAGAAATACACAATGTAACATCTGATGGCTATATGAATGTGTAAATAATAACTTTTTTATTTTGTTTACAACTAGATGACCTGAGTTGCATGATGTACATAATAAAAAAGTCAAAGCTGCAGGGATGTTTCAAAAAAAGTCAAAGTGAACGGATTAATTATTACAAGCTAATATTAGCCCAATTGAAAAGTTCGCACAGCGAAACTGATAGAATTGTTTCTAGCGGTCCCCCAATTAATTTATTCCTTCTCTGAAGTGATTTTCTGGAAGTCCTCCAAAATACTTATCTACCACTGCTATAACTTCTTTATTTGATCAAAAACGCTTGCCACATAGGAATGTTTTGAGGTTTGGGAACAAATGAAAGTTAGAGGAGACCAGATCTGGTGAATATGGTGGATGTTCCAACAATTCGTAGTGTAACTCCTCCAATTTGGCCATTGCAAGGACACCTCTGTGAGTTGGTGCATTGTCTTGATAGAAAAATGATTTTTTTCTTCGCTAAACCAGGTCTTTTCTCACGAATTTTTGCATCCAATTGATCCAAAGGGTTTGAAGGTATTGGTTTTGTTTTACCGATTTCAATTGTCTGTGATCCATAACCATATCATGTATAGAATTAATTATTTGTTCAGTAGTTGCACTTATCGGATGTCCAGAACGAAGATCATCATCCAGGCTTGTAATATTGAAATTCACCTACCCTCTTACAAACCATTGTTTTTGAAGGAGACTCCTCTAATACATTTACTATTTCACTATGAATTTCCACTGCCTTTAAATCTTTTTTACAAAGAGTTTAATCACTGCACGATTTTCAATATTTTCCATTTTAAAAAATAACACTGATACGTTTACTTTAAGCTGCTGTTTTTGTAGGAATGAATGACCGATCGACTTGAAACTTCTCATATGTTCGTATGAACGATGAAACTTCAAAATGTAGTAGATTATATTATTCTTTTACGGCTATAGGTGCCGCTCCGCGAAGTTTTCAATTAGCCTAGTATATATTGGATAAATTATTTGAAATCTTGATCTATCGTTTATTGTAATTTAATGTTGATATTTTGATACTAAAAATGAATAAACATTACTAATTCAGTGTTTACATTTCTATGTTAACTCAGCATATTTCATGTATCCCATGTATACGAATGAAGGTCGTTAATCTTTCTCGTCACTTCATTGTTTGTTGTTGCATAACCAACGACCACACACACGCATTTTACCATCAATATCACTTAATAATCGTAATAATTGTCACCGATACAATTAAACTAATAAACAATAATAAAATTCTCATCTGTTACTTACTGTTAGAGCTAATGGCAAGCAGAGACTTCAGTCAAATTAACTTTGTTATGCACCATGCACATTGAATGATGCAGTCTGTTTATAATTAGTTCGGTGTTCTGAAAAAGACGAGACACATTTTAAAATACTATCAAAAAGAGATAAGACTCAAAAAATATTATGAATAATTGTGGGTTCTAATTCGTATAAATATTATTAATCATTGTAAAAGGTTATTGGTAGAAAGACTGTCGGAACTTTAAAATAATGCACAATGGTTAAATTTTATTTTTAAGAACAAATACTGGCATTATGTTTTGAAAATAGTGTCGTTCAGATGCCCCTCTCGGCTTCGTCTGGGGAAATACATACTGGAGACCCAATTTTCCCTTACTCTTTCAAACATATCGCGTGGTATATTTTCAATGGAAGCTTGAATGTTTCGTTAAGGCCAAGAATTGTTCGGGGTTTATTTCTGTAAACCAGAAATTTAACATAACCTCAAAAAAATAATCCAACTTGGTGGCCAGTTGATAGTAGCATTTCGCGAAATAACCAGTCCAGGAAACTTTTCTTGCATTAAATCGATTGTCTCGCGAGATTGTGACAAGTCGCACAGTCTTAAAAGCAAACAATGTTTATATTCTCATTTATCAGTTCAGGCCAAAGATATTCTTCATCAATAGGATTTCCACCATCGCCTTCAAATTCGCCACTAAATAATATTGATTTTCTGACGATGAAGAGGTAAATCTTGAATCATTTGAGGATTGTTATCGGCTCGAATCCTGCAGTAATACATTCTGTCAAAAAAGTACCGGGAATTGACCAATAAAACACAAAATGTTTATCAAAATTTATTGTATCGCCTTCAAATTAGACCCTTTCCGAAATAATACACTTATGCCAACGAATAATCCAACTGTCAAAACATTTTTTAAACACATTTTACGGAATCCACTTCAGATCTCGCCACGAATTCTCTTTTATGTCTTCTATCGACTGAAACTGGGTATCTCAAAGTGGTAATTTGAGTTTTGGAAAGAAAAAGAATTCTGCCGCATCCATATCAGGTGAATACGGCGGTTGTTCGATGGTGTATGTTGAGTTTTTGGCCAGAAATTCGTTCACAATAATGGCCTTGTGAGATGGTGCGTTGTTGTGATGCAAAATTCAAGAGTTATCTTTCCACAAATCTAACCTTTTTCGACGAATTTGCTCTCTCAAACGCCGCATAACGCTCAGATATTATTTATTTACCGTCTGGTCTTCTGGCAAGAATTCCGAGTGCACAACACCGCGATAATCAAAGAAAACAATCAACATCACCTTAACTTTTGATCGACTTTGACGTGGTGTTTTCGGCTCAGTTAGAAGGCGCCATTCCGAAGCAGGTTGACTAATTTGCATGCCAAACTGGTATATGTTTCATCACAGGAATTGACTCGTTCTAGTATGTCTTCAGGGATCTTTACGCGATTGAGTTTCTGAAGAAAATTCAGTTCTTTCGACACTATTCGAGCGGCAAAGCGTTTCATGCCCAAACAATCGCTTAAAATGGTACGAATTGATTTGTGAGACACAGAAAGATCAGCGGTTATCTGTCTCAAACTTAAATGACGATTTTCAATCACCACTTCCTTCACTAGCGATGTTAACTGCAGCTGAAGACGTTGATGGTCGACAAGAGCTAGGCAAATCTTCCACCACATCTCGACCGCTTTTGAATGCACTGTACCACTCATATGCACGTGTTTTTGATAATATCCATTCATCGTAAGCCTTCTGCAACATTTTCAGCGACTCGGCACACGAAATTCCATTTGCAATGCAAAATTTAAGACAAATTCTTTGTTCGATGTTTTTATCCAATGTAAAAATCGAGAATGAGATGAACTGACATGACATCTTGAGATGAACTGACAAAATCGAGCACTGTAAACAACCTAAATGACAGATGATGATGTTCAAACTCCGCGATAGTATAGAGGGAAAACAAACGTTCAAAAACAGCTTAGCGACAAAAAGAATTATGACAATCCCAAAAGAAAACTAATCTAATAAGCGAACAAAACTGAATAATTGGCGATGACATTTTTGGCTGCCAGACGTGGACCGTTACAAGGAAAACAGAAGAGATGCTTGCAGTATTTGAAAAAAAAAGGACTTAATGAAACGGAAAACATAATTTTCAGTTCGATGAATGACAAAGGGAATTGAAGAATCCGGTAGGTATAACTCAAGCAATTATACAAAGATCTGGATACTGTAGACTCTGTGAGGGTTCAACGACTCAGATTGGCGTGACACGTGGCCAGAAAGCTGAATAGCGAAGATACTTAAGGAGGAACAAATAGGGGTTAGTAGGATGAGAGGTAGACTAAAGACATGATGGCACGACAATGTAAAAAGAACTGGCAATGGGCTGCTGTAGAATGGATACAAGCGCAGTTTGAAGCAGGTCAAATGTTACTGCTAGGTTGTAATACCATAGGAAGAAACAAATAATTGACAGATAATGATTTAAAGAATTAAATTTTGATATGATCTTATAAATCAGTTGTCATAATTGATCAGTTGTTAGTCAATCATTATTACAGGGGAAGGATTAGAATGAAATGTCTTTGTGGGGTTGTTTTTTTCCAAATATACTTTTATTGTTTTTGTCAACTTATTGATTACGTATTAAAAGTTGTCCATAACTATACGGCGGAATACTTAAATGGGAGTGATAAATCAGTAATCAAATCAATCAATTGGTATTAATTTGCAGAAAAAATTCTCAAAATTCAATTTTGTAAATTATTTGATATACGAAGGTTATTCGAAAAGTTTTCGGCCTGACACAGAGATGGCACAAGTATGACCAAACGATAATGACATTTGTCAAGTATGATTCGTTAGATCATGTGGTGCTAAGTTACAGATACGGCTTTTAGTTTGCGCTGATCGAATTAAACGAACAATTTGAAATTTTCTGCAAAAAACGAATAAAATTAATGTTATAAAGAACTTTGTTTTGAAGCGTTTAACCACGACAGATATTCAGTAATAGTTAGATTCCACTTTCAATGATGTTCCTCCATTCCTTTCGAGGGTAAAAAAGTGGGCTGCTTAAATCATTAGGTAAGATTGTCATACAAATAGAACGTAGTTTAGTTCTAGAATTAGATTCAATCATTTCCTGATAATGGTAATATAACACATCAATCAACAAGCTTGACAAGTAAAATACACTTTTTTTGACTTTATTCATCAATATATGATTAATGAAAAGCAATACAATCATTCTAACACCTTTCCAGAATTACTACACCTTTTTTATAGAATGATTTCTCTTTGCCTTCAAAATATCTGTCAGTTTCGGCAATTATCTCTTCATTGAAGCGAACTTTCTTTCCAGTGAGCATTTTTTTGAGGTCGGAGAACGGGAAGTAGTCGCTGTGGGCCAGATCTTGAGAATACGGTGGATGAGAAAGCAATTCGAAGTGCAACTCGTGAAATTTAGCCATCGTCTCCAATGATTTGTGACACAGTGCATTTTTTGTTCATTTGGAGTCTTTTTTGCAATCTCGCCCTTCACACGCACTAATAACGCTATGCAATATTCGTTATTAATGGTTTTACCTTTCTCGAGGTAATGGATGAACTATATCCCATGCGCATTCCAAAATTCAGAGGTCATAATCTTGCCTACCAATGATTTTTGGTCGCTTTGGGCGGCTTTCACCCGCTACTGTCCACTCAGCTGACTGCCAATTTGGTTCTGGAGTGTAGTGATGGATCCATGGTTCATCCATTGTCACATACCGCATGAAAAAATCCTTTTTATTTCGCTTAAACAGCTTCAAACAACAACTGAGGTTGTCTGGTGTAACCACCTCATTTAGACCTCCAGAGCGCTCAGCATCATCGGTGTTTGTACAGCCACGTTTAAATTCAGCATACCAATCAATTATGGTTGATTTTCTTGGGGAAGAGTCCGGGTAATGTTTTTCAAGTCATTGTTTTGCTTCAGTATTTTTCTTCATCAAAAAGCAATGCTTAACATACGAAATTATTTTTTTATTACTTTGAAAATAACAAAAGCAGCGTAACTTAAAGCATAAGAACTTAGAAACTAGTAAACAGATTATCATGAAATTTTGACAGATGACGTTTGAAGGTTGGCACAATCAACTATTGATAAGGATTTTTCGTAAGTGACTCCATCTATAAGTCGGACCGGGGACGGACCGATGTGTTAGCGAAATGTGCGACGAGAAATTAAAAACAAGTGATTTGGTGGTAAATCTTTGGATACATACTAGAACGAGTTTGGCTGTTCTTCCATTATAATTTCATCTAAAATTTCATATTGCGCTGCAAATTAATCGAATGAAATCAAGTTTGAAATTGACGATCATCGGCCATGAGTTAGCTTATTACGTTATCATATTCCTACGAAACTCAAAAAAACATGGAATAAAAAAATATTAATGATGATTATTCATACTTTTTCAACTTTTTAATATAAAGTTTATTTAATTCAATTTTTATATTTATACAATTTTCCTGGTAGTTATATACCAAAGAATTATTTTGAAACAGAAGTGGCAACAATTTAAAGGGAAAGCTCTGGTTTTTAACGTAACGGAATTTAAATTTATTGGAATTTTTGGTGGGATTTTTATGGTTAGAGTACGTAAAAACCGCACAGTCTAGCCTTTAAAGTTGTTTTTTATTTCCTCGAAACATAAAGAGTCTTGGTACCGCAGCTAATTAAATTCGCCACAAAAATTTGACGTGATCATAGTAAAAATTTTCGAACTAATTTCAATTAAAATATTTCAATTCTTCTTTCACTTCATACCAACAAAAAAAACTCACCAGCGAAATAACCGCTTTAGTAACATTCTTCAAGTTTAATATTATGAAGTTTAGATTCAGATATGTATATGTATGTATGTATGTATATATATATATATATATATATATATATATATATATATATATATATATATATATATATATATATATATACACATACACATATGTGCAATAGTATTAGAAAAACCCGCCATTTAAAAACGACCGAAATTCGGGGTGAATATTTATTCTAACCGGTTACAAAGGGGCTTAAAATGTAGGTTTTATGACTTATTAAATGGGTATTATATTACCTCTCTGCCTGTCGGCGACTTCATACTATCGCGCCTTAGTTCTATACAGATAACGCAAAAGTAAATTTAGAAAGTAGTAAAAGTAGAAAATTGCGTCAGTTGTTTTGTCTCATAGGTGATATTTTTTTTGTCGATTCGTGAATGCTTAATGATGCAAGAATGCCTAAAACACATGAATTAACTGTGCTAGATCGTGCTGATAAGCCAATAAGTATTGTATTGTCGCAAAAAAATAAAATGCTCGAGATGTGCTGTGCGAAAAAGGGTATAAGAACATGGGGTCCTACGAAAATAAAGCGTAAGCACGAAGAAAACGACGTACAAGCAGAAGAACCGATCGATATTTAGAGCGACTCGCTTTACAAAATCGACGTAAATCATCTTGAGCTCATCATTCTGTTAGTAATATGTATAGTAAGATGTCTCGCGTAGCCAGAGGAAAGCCTTACCTGACGGAGGCCCACAAGAAAAACGGTCCAGCATAGGGCAAAAAATATGTCCACTGGACAATTGAAAATTGGTCTTAAGTAATTTGTATCGATGCGATGAATGAAATTTAGAGGTACGTTTTTCAGTTACTTTCTTTTCTTTTTTGTAGATACGAAAAAATTAAATCACTCTGTGTGGGATATATAAGTGAAAACTAATTTCTATATTTTTTACCACCAGTGGTACCAAGTACCACTAAAATGGTAAACCCCAACTTCAACAAAAATATTCGAGGAATGGTAATCTATTTCTTCCGATTTATTTCACAAGTTGGTGTCGACGATCCTAAACGCTTAAAAACGATAATTAAAGCTCAATATCTATAGGCTTATCTCGGTATTGCTACGCACTTAAAATCTTAGCTCAGAATGTTGGTTTTGAGGCTGCAATATCAGCTTATCCTGCCTATGTTCAGTCGAGGATAAGTACGGTTTGGTTTTCTGGTGAAATTCTTCAGATATAGAGAGGATAATTGTGATAAAAAAAAGACGTTTAATAAGTGAAGCATTACGAAACCTGCAGAAATGTTTTTATTGGCAAACGAATTTTGACTTGTCAGCATGTTTATATTGGATTCGTACACTTTTGTATTTAATAATAGAGATCTCTTTGGGGAGGCTATTGCAAAGCATGGTTATATAATTTACTTAATTATTTAATTATTTTAATTATTTTATTATACTAGGTATAAGTCGAACCTCGTGAATGAAATATGTAAATTTTAGTTTTATACCGAATAATCTGCAGTATACTATTATGATGACATTTCATCAGAAGACATTTGTTAAGCAAGGCTTATTATTTATTAAATGGGGATTTTCTTGGGGAATCAAAGGACAATGTAAATTCAATTAAATTATTAGAATAACGTGGTTTGGGGAATTTAACTGTTTATGTTTGTACTAATTATGTTATCGGATATTTCATGTAAATTATTATTTACAATTGACAATTCTATGTTGACTGTGTATTTCTCTCCTCTTCATTTCTTTCCAATTGTCTTTTTTTCCTCTTTTTCCTTCTTTTTTGTGCCTTGTGTTATAAATATTATATTTGAGTTGCAATTAATTTTTGTCTGTTTTTTATATAGAATTGAAGTGTTTATTATGTACTTTCTTAACGATGTTCAATGTCTTGTGATTTTAGGAACAAATAAATAAATAAAAAAATTATATAAATACACAGGGGGTGTAAAAGCACAGTTATAAGAGTTATGCAGAGTTCATTATTATTTGCGATACTATATCACACATATAATTTTATATTATTTTATTAATATTTTATATTTTTTATTGTTTTGTAATTTATATTAGTGATTTTTTTTTTACTGATAATGTTTTGATGATTGGTAATCTAACCAACGACCAATAGAAGTGGATAATACAATACTGGAAGACAGAGAATGCTGAAAAGGTTCGATAGAAATGGGCTGGAGAATTTGATGCACTGGACCAACTATACCAGGGGTTGTTGTCAATGGAAGTATCGTTGACATACACAAAAAATATATTTACTTTCACTCGTTACATTATATATTACAAATTAATATAATTTATTTTTAGTTTAGTTTTGAAAACGAGGGGAGAGTACCCTCCGAAACGTTAACGTTAAAAGTTTGTAATTTTTTTTATAACATTTTTATATCTTTAAAATTTTGTTCGTTAGGCAAATTTATTACAAAAAAAGAATCACTGAAAAATTTTTCTCCGTTTGGTTTTTTGTTTTTACCCAGTGATTCTTTCTTTACATAAGAACAGGTATTTTTGGAGTTTTAGACAGGGGTATCCAAACTTTCCAGCCTTAGGGTCATACTGATTACTCCAGTAAGCAGGTGTCGACGCTTAAAAGCGATTATTAAAGCTCATGGTGGATCAATGGAATATTAAATATGTTGTCAATAATATACTTCAAGTTACTATATATAATCCAGCCCTGTTAATATTTTTTGTAAACTTTTATAAACGAGCGTACGCTTGCTAAATTCGTTAGTCGCGGGCCGGATTTGGCCCGCGGGCGGCGGTTTGGAGAGCTTTGAACTAGACTAACAATTTACAAATTACACGATAAATTTCACCAAACGGGGTTAATTTGTAATGCGCCAAAAAGTAGTCGACCAGTTAATGTTACTACCGATAAAAATTAAATGTAGTGGCTCTGGCATGTACCCAAAGCCCAAAAACATCAAAGAAGAGTGCTTTCGTTGAGTTACGAGATTTCGCGTAGATCTTTGGGCCGTCTGATGCAACGTTTAAGTTTGAAAAATCTGTATACCTACTTTTGCACCCCTTATATAGATAGCATTAAGCCGTGTCCAGGTCGTAGGTTTATCAGGTATTAACGTCAATTAGATTCGATGAGGTCAGTTTCCCCATTCTCATTTTTTTTCACATTCACAAACATCCACACCGAGCACGGGAGTCGAACCCGCTATCACATAGTATTTATTTACTCATCCAAATTTATTATTTCTTCTTCAAAGTAATCCCATTTCGCTGGAGTACATTTATTCTAACGTTTTTTTTTTCAGTATCAGAAACAGTTTTTACACTCGACATCTGATATTTCCTTTAAAGCCGCCAATGAACTCTCTTGATGACTTCTTTGGTCTCAAAACAACATCCATGAAGTGATTTCAATCTAGGGAACATGAAGAAGTCCCTAGATACCATATTTGGTGAATATGGTGTTTGTAGAATTGGAAATGGTGACATAAATGACATAACGAACGAAAGACAGGAAAAAAAGGAGAGGACGAAGAATTAGAAGCACTGCTGGAAAAAAATTCTTGCTGTTCTGGACCTGGGACAAGAACTCCGAAGTAAAACCGCCACCGTAAAGCATTTTAAAACCTTTACGCAAGCTAAGTAAAATTCTAAGGAGAGTCGTTGGGTCTTATATGAACTTTCAGCTGAAAATAACAGAAAACACTTTGATGTTGTATCATTGGTCTCCAGATTCAAGAAAACGAACTTCCTGCGGCCTGTGACCTGTGACGAAAAGTGGTTGCTCTACGATAATCCAAATATGCGAAAATCGTTGGTTAATTCTGCTATATATGGTGGGATCAGCAGGGTAGCGGGCCTTATACTGGCAAGGGATGGAGGGAAGTCATTTTAGTTCAAAGCAACGCACGACAACATACAGCAAAACTGACTCTCGAAAGGAACACCGAGTTTGCCTGCGAGATTTTATCGCAACCGACTATTCTTCAGACTTGGCTACTCCGGATTTTAATCTCTTCCGATTCCTGCAGCATAACCTGGTTGATAGTCGCTTCACATCTCTTGTGAAAGTCTAAAAAAGCCTCAATGACTTTAGTATATTAAAACCATCAAGTTTTGATATGATATACCCTAAAGGTTTCGAGAGTGTATTAGGGGGATTAATTTTTGAAGTTTAACTTTGTGTTACTTTTTTATCAATAAATGTCATAAAATGTCATGGCTAAAAAAGACTGATAATTAAGTTGAGGACCTAATAATATCATTGCGAGTGTAGAAACATTTAATATCGCACTCGTACAATATACTTTATAGCTATTACGGATTAAATAATAAACAATAATACGATTGTTAATATTACCTAGTGAATATTTCGTAATATCCTCATCCGGGATGAACCCGGAACCATCAAACTATTCCGCATTCTTCGCACCACCTCCGAAACTGATGTCCTTAACTTTTTCGTTCCGAAATCGAACAACAACGTCACCGCGAAAACCAATCGCAACGAGAATTGACGTCGAACACCGACGGAACAATAGATAAGCTAACCGTCAACGTATGGCATTGTAATGAAGAGTTCATTCATCCAAAGTAAAAGAAGCCTCAACAAAAGCGTTTGCCTGTCCCACAATCTGAATCGGTTAGACTCGGTCGTAAACCCAAATCCATTCATGAAATCAATAAAAACTTTTTCGAAACCGGATATTCTAGCTTGTATTATGCAATTAATTAACTATTTTTGTTGAAATGTTCAAACAACCATTTCAGGAATGCGAGGAATGTAGGTTAAGCAGCTGAGAGTGCAGCGTTCCTTTTATTTTTTTTTCTTCTTTGCCTTTTATTCTTACCGATTCGTTTTCAAAATAATTAGTTATAGTATTGTTGTTTAAAATTAATTGTTGCTTTACCGCTACATACTGAGAACGCTCCTTTGTACATTTCGGGTTTTATTTTCAACTATTTAGAATATATCCAAAAATACTATGTCACTTTGAAAATACTTTATGTTAGATGTAATTTGAATTGATAGGTGAGGCAGGTGTAACGTTAACATTTTGTTTTAGTGGCAGTTTTATTTCGTGATACTTATGTGATAATAGTTTGAATTTGGCTGTTGTGTAGTGCAGACGTGCAAGTTTTATTATGTATAAATACAAACTAAAAATCCCAAGTGAGAATCCTAATCGTTCAGTTGTCTTAAAAAGCGACAATGCAGTTACAATAATTCAGAACAGTTGTAATAAGACCCCACGTTAGAAGAACAGTGCGAAGGCCTGAAAATATTGCAGGTGTGAAGCAACATGAGAAGGAGTTTCCAGAACCGTCAATGTGGTACACATTTGGGAGTTTCCCTTTGCAGTTTACAACGAATTTTGAAAAGTTACTTATATATGTTTGCCTATAAGATTTACATTGGTAAAAAACTGTTGCCTAGCGATAATAAGCGCTTAGAATACTGCAAGACCGTCATAAATCACTTCAATTAAATTGATAATTTTCACCTGCAATTAATAATGAGCAATGAATTATTTTTATGGGATTTTTGTTAGAAAAAAGTTTACATATATAAGCTCCAAACGATACAGTAACTCAAGGATCATCTAAAGGATCATAGCATTTCAGTCTATGCGTCTTCTGGTTATTATCCAAGAGGCTAACAACAAGGGAGTTGAGGTGTACTTTAAGTCGCGATAGATACTTCGCACTCGTGTACTTGGCTTCTTCAATCACAGGCTTTATTTTTAGATAAAGTTTTTTGTCACAAACTAAGGAGCATCAGTAATTATTCTCAGGGTTTTGGACTGAAATCTTGGAAGTATTTTTATATTGGATACACTCGCAATACCTTACAGTTTTATGCCGTAACTCCATATGGGTTTGAGGATCACTTTGTAGACTTGTAACTTGTTAACCATATATAGTTTGGATTTTCTACCTATTAACGAGTAAATTTTGGATAATTTTAAGCCAAGTTGTTTCCTCTTGATCTTTGACTCACTCAAGTCTCATTTCAAGATTTTTTGCACAGTTTGCACAGTTACACTCGGGCTTGATTCCTCCCCTTAAGGTGAAAGTGACTTGCTGAGATTTCGTCCCGTTGATTTTTAGGCGCCATTTTTTTACCCATTCTTCTATTTTATTAAGAGCTTCCTGAAGCTTCTCAGATGCATATCTTGGTACCTTGCTTATTGCTATAACCGTGGTATCATCTGCAAGGGTGGTTATATACGTGTTCGGTGTAGTTGGTAGATCAGCAGTGAATATTTGAAAAGGTATGGGACCCAAGACACTATCTTGAGGTACTCCTAATTTTATCGGATATATGTTAGTTATTTCTCCTTTATATTTGACAGCGAAGTATCTGTTCGTCAAATATGATAACAAATTTCGAATTTTGTCATATTCAGCCCAGGAGGTTCGATCCACAAACATCAAATTCTGATACCAAGGTCTACAATTCGTAACTACGAATCAAAATTTAAAGACGCAGTAAACATATCGTAGACAAAATTATGTCTTGTTTCTTTTAAAGCGTTGATAGTTAAAATGGTAACTCCACCCTTTATTAATCAATTTACTACATTGATGGTTTGAGTACCTAATATACCAGTTTTTCTTAAATACCAGAAAAATCGATCAACCAAAATATTATTAGTTTAAAAATGACTCACTTTGATTCTTTTCTATTTTAATTTGAGGACTATTAATATCCTACTTAAAGGACCTACAATCTCAGTCAATCGCAATTAATGAAGGTAAAAAATCACTGAAAAAAATGGGTATTTATACCTATAGTTCATAACTTTTATTCTCGGGTAACTCAAGACTCAACGACAACGATAGTTATCTAATGGTTGATTTATTAAAGTGTCAAACCCGACAGTGAATTTTCCCTCAGTCTCGCCGGTAACAAGGCTGAATAAAGCCGGATGCCTTTAGAGAGATCTTCTACATTGATTGTTCGTCAGTTAGTAACCCCTTTGAGAAACTCAACGTTAACCACAAACCACAAAGATTGATAATCCGCGAAAAGTGTTGAAGGTGGTTAATGGATGGTTTGTGATCGCGATTCGTTGCCCACGTTAGTCTGCAGTTACAGCATCAGTTGCTGATGTGCCTCTAGTCTTATTTTTTTTCTGTTTTGTTTCCTTTTTCAATTATCGCATCTTTTCTAATTCATGCAATCAATATAACATTTTCGAAATTGAATATTCCACTTTGATCTATTTTGAAATATCTGAAAATCAATACGAGTCCTGTGGGTTAAGCAACTGAAAAATAATATGGCAATTTTCAACGAAAAATTCAAAGCAACAGTAATAGCGAGGGATCTAATTAGGCGTAAGTTAGTAGTCGATAACCACCTTCCAGATCAAGTATTGGAGGTCTATTATCTAGATTTTAAGATATCAAGCCAGAGAAAGATATAGGAGGAAGTAATATCAAGTCATCAAAGCAAACAGAAAAGCAGAATACCTCAATTGTTTATTCAGAAAGTAATTTCTTCGTGTAGAAATGTAGGTGATAATATACAATAATAACGTACACATTTGAAACAAGAGTTCATATAAGCCTAACACAGAAAATGTTGTGGTCAGAGGAGGGGCATAGACATAAGGCATACACATAAGACGTACACGTAACAAATATGTGCAACACATCAGAAAGGATAAACAAATATAATGACATCAACACTTTGGAAGATTGGGGGAAGATGGGGATCGAAAACAGGTAGTCTGTCTAGACAGCTAAAAGAAGGCGAATACAAAAAAATAAGAGGAATAATAAGAAGAGGAAGAATAAGAAGAAGAACAAGAAGAAGAACAAGAAGAAGAGCAAGAAGAAGAAGAAGAAGAAGAAGAAGAAGAAGAATATATCATTAGACATTTTTTATTGCTATACATTTTCAAAGATAAACTGAAATGCGAGAATTATCATGGCATTAATTATCATGCCTTACACAACTTATAAAGTTCTAACAAACATAGTAAGGCAGAGGATAACAATAGATCAGTGATATAGAATTTGATACTTCCTTATTCCAGATGTATTGTATTCCTTCCGCGTATGTAGCAGTAATATATGAGGTCATGGAGAAAATGGGAATACCAGCTAAGCCTACTAGATTAACCTAGATGACGATAAACTCGAAGAGATTTACAACTAAACAAAATCATCACATGTTAGATGCTGATGTTAACCATGTTAGCATCAGCACATGTTGATGCTAACATGGTTAGCGAAACGTGCGTCGAGAACTTTTCAAAAAGCGATTTGGTGTTTAGTGGTCAATCTCTTCGAGTTTAGTGTTTCACACCGAAGGTTCCAATAGAAGAATTGACCAGATGACGATGTTTAATTCCAAGGCAGTAGTAAAAATCCAACAGCACATTACATTACAATTTGATATCGGAAAAAGTTTGCTGTAGGGAGATGGATTAACACCAAGTCATCAGTGAAGATATAGATGTAAATGGAATAATAATAAATAAAGACAAACGTAGGATATACTTATGACCAAAACGTATTAACACGATCGAAAAATAAATATGATAAAATAAAGATGAAGGCCAATCAGGTGTAACTTCGAACCCAAGCAATTCGACAAAGATTTAGATATTGTAAACTATGTGAGACTTCAGCGAGTCAGATGAGCGGAACACGTGACGATAATGCCAGAGAACCAAATACCAAAGAAAATTATGAGAGGCAACAGATAGGGGGTAAAAGAAGTAATACAGGTAGACCAAAGATACGATAGAAAGACAATGTAAGAAGAAAAGCTGAAGAATTATTGCACATCAAACGCCGGCAAAGGGTTGCTGGACATAGATCCGGTTGGAGTTGAATGTTGATGGAGGTTAAGGCTCTTTGACGGGCTGTAGCACTACAGGAAAAAAAGGATATTTTCAAAGCTCTATGTCTTATATCAATGCTGCTCAGTGGTATCCATTTTCTTCCAAACAGTCACGAATCGAAATTGAGTTTAGAACAAACTTAGGGTTAGTTTAGAATAGTTAAATTTTTGTTATATATGATATATTTAAGTCCATTTTTAAAAAGCATTTAATGGATGTTGATGTTGCTGGCTTAGAAGTAGCCATCATTTGAAGAAAGCGTAAGATCTCACTACCTTGATAAATTTTAATTTTTAATTCTAGCCAAATTAAATGTTTTTTTTTCATGGCTACAAATTCACTAACAACGGAGAAATATTTAAATTATTTGTTCTAATAAATTAGAAATTTCTAATTCCGAAACTTGTAGGAATGTGGTATTTTATAGGGGAATTGCCTCAAATTCTCGAATCATATAAGGGAGCAACCGTACTGTAGGAATGTTATGTTATGCGGGGGTTACTTGACTTGTAATCATTAGACTATATCATTTCTATATGTGTGATTTCTTGAATAAAATACAATTAATATTAAGAAAACTACTACATATAATTTAATTTTTCGCTCTCTGCGTATTTGTTAATATTGATATTACTTCAAATAATATTTCTTTACTTGCATTTTATAATAAACATATTTATTAACACGAATGGACAGAATGGTGAATGCGCCTTACATTCTTTATCACACTGTCTCTGATGATTCAATCATTCAGTTCAAAAACCGTACATATTCAAATTCAATTCACAAGCGATCAGAGAAAAAAAACTCAAATCGATATAGGAACACTTTCGCCAATCAATTATCTCAAAGTCGCCCGGTGTTAGGAAGTTTGGCAACGGTACATTCAGCAAAAGGAATGCGTCGCAACAGTAGGTGGCATCCCTTGTGGCCTCGTTCTCAGCCTAAGCTGCCTCTGATGTTGCCGAAGACTTTTCCACCGTACCGGTGAGAAGTAATTGGTATGTCTGCGTTGCCAAGTCATACCGATTTTTCAATAATTGGGTATTTTTGATTTTTTTCCATTACTTTCATTAATACAATACATATCAGTGAATGGATTATGGAATGATATTGCTCTTGTTCAGTTTTTTCTTATATCTTGATTTTTTCGATAAAAGTATCGTGACATTGTAAAAGTTCCTAACGTTATTTAACACATTTTTAGAACACTTTTTCTTTTTAAGAACTGTTTCGTATCATTGGTAACCAACGCAAAGCTTAGATCTGGCATCTCTGTCGAGTTGACTGCCTTTCTGCGTCGTGCAAAGTGATTGGAAATTCTTTCATAAGAATGTGATCCAGTTAGTTGTCGTTAATCAATAGAAAAAAGAATCTAAATTGTTTCGATATTATCGATTTTTGATGTAGCAGCAGTTGTATTATTTTTGTACAACTGGGAAAAATATCACAGATAAATTCTTGTTTATATTTAAGGTTTATTCTTTAGTTGACCAAAAATTAATAGAATGTCAAAATGAAAATTTTCAAGTTGATTGAGAATTACACATTAATTACCACAAATGATCGTTTTTTTCGAAACAGCCGTTTAAAAAGTTCTCCAAAGACAAATACTTGATAAAGAAAAAAAAACTATTTTCGAGAACATTCTTCTTATTTTTCAATGTAGTCACCTTGACAGTCAATACATTTAGATCAGATGACATTCTAAAGTTTTAAGACCCTCGGTATAATGCGACTTGTCCAACACTACAAACCAAGCGACTCTCTCAGTTTTGCGCTCACCATTTGAAGTGAATCTTAGTCCTACGAGCCCTTTTTTTCAAATTTGGCAAGAGCTAGCAATCACTGTAAACCAAATATGACTGGAGGAGTTTTACAGCAACAAGTCGAGACGTGTGTGCAGCTGCATAATCATGATGAAAGAGCACTTTTATTTTGATCAAATGTGAACGTTTAAACTGAAGCAATCTTCAACTGGTCCAGTTTCGGAGAGCAATACTCATCAGAGATGGTGATTGTGAAAACTGCACCGTCAAAATCCAAAAATATCGCAGTGATGACTTTTTCAGCATGTGGAACCGTTTTTTGCGTTTAAATAAGTCAAGACGTTTTCTAACAATCTACATGTAGAAAATAATTGTTGAAATTTAATTTTGATATTTGGAGCATTATATTTTCTATAATTTCTGAATACGAAGTACCTCTTGATGAACCTCTTTTTAAAGTATCTCTCGATGAATCTTACTTGATTACCGATATGCGCATTGAAAAACTCCAAACAGTTTATTTTATCTCTTTTCAAAAGATTGTTTCAGGTCTTTCAATTCTCCTACTGGAACGCTACACGTTTCGCTAATCATGTTAGCATCATTAGAATATGATTTAATCTGTAAAATCTGGTGATTTATTCTCTAAAATTAAATCATCTCGCTATGTTGGCGAAACAAGCGTTAGAAAATAAAAACAGTGATTTGGTTTGGTTTTTCAGTTTAGTTTTTCATCTCTTGCTTAATCACTTCGTTTTCTACTGCAATTAAGGCGGATTCAATATACCGACCGTTGGCTAATAACGAGCTCTACATCTAATCACCACTCGAGACTCACTTTTTTCCATTTTTCTAAATAAACAAAAGTTTCTTGCTCCAAGAGACAATAAAATTGAAATCTTGTGATGAATATAACTGAGACTTTGATAGCTATCTGGTGAATAATGATGCTTACTAAAAACAAACCATTTCCGATCCTATGAGCGCAATCTCAATTTTATAAGGACTTATTGAACAACCCTCGTATTAAAATTTTTGATCACCAACTCTTTACTTTTAACAACTTGTTTAATCTAAGTGTAATCTACAGGAGATGTTCTGATGATGCTACCATACATAACTGACTAAATAAATATTTATAAAAACTATTTGCGTTTCTCTTTCTCTTAAAAAACCTGCAAACTTTGCGGATCACCCGATAAATAAGGGAAAATTAAGAATTTATAAAGAAGTCTTTTAGATTATTTACAACTTTATACAGATTATTATATTTATTAAGTATTTTTTCTAGTCTGCTAAAAAGTTTTAATATATTTCCCAAAATTATTGATGTGTTCTCTGTTTTAGCCTTCTTTATTCCATTTTTAACATGTTACAGTATGTATTCAAAAATTCAGTTGAAACTATAGACAGTCGTGGCTAAATAAATAAAACCGTTACAATAAAAGACCATGTTTGGAAAATCTTGTTGTACTAGCATATCTAATTAGTACCATAACTGTATAATATAAATATATAACAAACAAGATAAAAATAATATCAAACTTAGTTCAAAAAAATACTGTAAACATAATATTTAACAAAAATTTAGAAAAAAGAACATGAAAATGTGGTCATAAAAATAGAACTAACCAAGAAACAAGGACAATATATAGTATTTAACAGTTAACAAAAGTACTAAATAAGGCACAAACATTTTTTTTTAACATTTAATACTTGTTTTATGATCTTTGTGTTTTATTATTTCGCCTCTTTTGGTATAGAGTTTACACAAGGATTTGTTTCGTTTTCGTAGCAGTATGTTTCGGAACATTGTCCTGTAGATATCTCCATACCAGCGGCATATTTTCTTCTGCAAAAGGCAGTCTGACTCCCTGAGGAATGTGGATTACTCATTTTGGTCCATGTCTCTTTTAATCCAGTAAATTGATCCTACACCATCTCATAAAAAACTGCCCACAGCTTTAATATTACCTCCTCTATGCTTTACAGTTTTAATACTATGTTTTGGTAATAATTCGTGGTTGGGTGGTCTTCTAATATTTCTTTTTTTTTATTTGGGTTTTTCATCACAATCTAAAACTCAAAAAATATCAAAAATATCTGTTCTTATGTAAATAAAGAATCCCTGGGTAAAAATAAAAAACCAAACGGAGACAAATTTCTTAGTGATTCTTTTTTGTAATTTGCCTAACAAATAAAATTTTGAAAATATAAAAATATACAAACTTTTAACGTTAACGTTTCGGGAAGTATTCTCTTCCCGTTTTCAAAACGAATCTAAAAATAAATTATATTAATTTCTATAAATTATGAAAAGATAGGAAGTAAATATATTTTATGTGTATGTCAATAATATTTACATTGACAATTTATTTACATAAGAACAGATATTTTTTACATTTTTTGATCGTGGCGAAAAACCTAAATAGTGAAAAAAAATATATGAACACAACTGCCAATGTAAGTATCATTGACATACACAAAAAATATATTTACTTCCTATCTTTTCATAATTCATGGAAATTTATATATAATTTATTTTTAGATTCGTTCTGAAAACGGGAGGAGAATACTTCCCGAAACGTTAACGTTAAAAGTTTGTATATTTTTTAGAATATTTTTATAGTTTTTAAATTTTATTCTTTAAGCAAATTTATTACAAAAAAGAATCACTGAGAAATTTGTCTCGGTTTAGTTTTTTGTTTTTACCCAGTGATTTTTTATTTACATCAGAACAGATATTTTTGATATTTTTTGAGTTTTAGATCGTGGCGAAAAACCCAAAAAAAAGAAAAAAAATGAACACGCCACAATCATTCAGACATTACTTCCAACATTTCGCCAACCATCAGAACCTATTAAATTTATTTTTATTTCATTGCTCTATAAAAGATTGAGCCATTTCTTGATTCCCTGATCACCATACTAATTTAACTGATCTTAGACAAACTATAAACGTTGTTATACATTCTTGGCGGATAACCAAGGGACTGGCGGATAAGGTGTCGTTTTTCTTCAACTCCGCGGTTTTTGTGAACTGATTCTTTTTTTTTTTGAACGACCTACAATCCTTGCAATTTTCCTTGGTGACTTTGCTTCTTTATGTAATATTAAAATCTGCACTCTTTCAGCAGATGTACAATGGACACGATTTCTAACAAAATTATTATTCTGCCAAGCTTGTTTTATTTATTTTTTTAATTTCAACGCTTGAAATAAACAAAACGTGTCGGTAAATTAACAGCAAATCGTGAAGAAACAATATTTACTGCTTTATATATTTTATGGCTCTATTTTTATGTTGTTTTTACCACATTTTCATGTTGTTTTTTCTATATTTTTGTTAAATATAATGTTTACAGTGTTTTTTTTTTGTTTTCCTTTTTTTGTTATATATTTATATTATACACTTATTCTACTAATAACGTATATTATTACAACTTTATTTGCCAATCAGTGTCTCATTGTAATTATATTAATTATATTTCTTTGATCACCGGTCTATGTAATAATAACGATAAAAGGGTGATTTGATGCTTTGTGGAAAATGTCTTTGTAATTCCCCTGAAACTAATTGAAAGACCAGAGGTA
Source organism: Cosmopolites sordidus (assembly GCA_031761425.1). Lineage (NCBI taxonomy): Eukaryota > Metazoa > Arthropoda > Insecta > Coleoptera > Curculionidae > Cosmopolites > Cosmopolites sordidus. Next base: position 61,126 of record JARFXV010001977.1, read on the forward strand.
TTACTTGTTTTGAAACATTTTAATCATCCATTAAATAAGAATTTTTCGTCGACTAAAACGACATTTAATTACGTGATTATTGACGACAACATTTCAATCATATTTGTAAAGTTCCAATCATTAAAATAATTCATTCTGTATTAATTAAAATAGTTTTGTACAGGAAAAACCCAAAATAATATTAAAAGTTAACTTGCAAGAGAATAATTCCATTTCGCATTATAGAATTGAGGCGCCATCACAATCGCCCATTCATAGGAAATACCTAACAGTTAGAATCAATATGAAATATCTGTTTGTTGTGGCATCGATACGTGATACCCATATAATGTCGGTAAATTTCCTGTTAAATCAGCAGAATAGAATGTTGTTCAGTTTATTTTTACACATTTATGGAAGAATTTTCTCACTTGGACCGTGAGAAATTCTTGAAATTATTTGTGTTTTTGTGTGTGTGTGGTGAACGACAAGCTGCATTCACTATTCACCATAAAAGCGTTGTCCATTGACTTTTTTTTCTTAAGGTATTATGTTATATTGTAGCAAGATATCCTATAAATGAATTTAGAAAGTATGATAAGGGTGGCGTTACGTTATGTTCAGTGAAGCGAAACTCCATTTCACTTTAGAGAAAAGTATTTTCGTTCTTTTGCCATACCTAAATAAAATGGATTTTTTTTGTACATAGAAACAAACGATTTACCAAAAGCGATGATACTATAGGGTAACAAAATTATTTGCGTTTTTCCTTTGTTTATAAATAAATAATAATGCTTCCTTCCTCAAAGGTTTAATCCGATATTAACTTAGCTAACTAGCTAACTAAATTTCACTTTAACTAAATTTCAGTAATAAACCAACGTCACTACGAAATATTTTCACTTTAAAGCGACTAACAGTGCTTATGAGATTTGTGAAATAGAGGGGGAAGATGCCCGATCTCAAGCACTGCTCAGTTCTGATTCAAAAAGTTCCGGGAGACATGCATCTTGAAGATGCGGGAAAATCAGACCGTTTACGGGTCCTCGGTATTGACGTTTTAAGAGCAGCTGTGGCTGCAGATCGTAAAACAATCACTAGAAAAAATTCAGTATCTTATACTACAGTGGTATTTACGAGACTTAGGAATGGTGCCCAAAGAGCTGTAGAAGCGTCCCTTATTTACTGTCGCCGTAGTATAACTCAATGTTGGTAAATAGATGAAACGATTGGAAAAACAAGAGATAAGCCATTTCTTGAGAAAATAAAATAACGCGAAATGTACTATTCAAAAGAGAAGAAAAACTATTGAATTTTGAATAATTTTAATAAGCTTTGAATAACACTCCAGAAATTAAAAATGTCCAGAAGGAAGTAATTATCCAAGAGAGATACTTGGGACATGAAAAATATTAACTCGAAGAGATTTATAACACCATAACACCAAATTACTTTTTTTTGACTTTTCGAGACGTGTTTCGCTAACCATGTTAGCATCATCAGGAGATACTAAACATGGGATTGAATATCGAAGGGTCCAGTGGAAGAAAAATATAAACAAATAACTGGAAAATTGTTTCAAATTGGACCATCACAAGACAAGAGGTCGGACAATATTAACAAGAAATTAAAGATTTGATACCATGTGGAAGATCTAACGAATCCAGTAAGTACATTCTTGATAACCAAAATATATTAAGCTAGGCTCACATTTTTTCAGATTATGAAGTCACTGGTCTCACACAAATCATGAATATAAATTCAGAGTATCTGCAGTTAACGCTGAAGGTGCATGCAAACCTTTGGAACCTGAAGAATCAATAATGCCAAAAATCCATTTGATGAACCTGGACCACCAGGACATTTTAAAGCAACTGATTGGGGTAAAGATCATGTTGATTTGGAATAAACTCCACCAAAAGACAATGATGATTCTCCCATTACAGGTTATATTGTGGAAAAGAAACATAAGTTTGGAGACTGGGAGAAAGTACCTGCTGACAAACCTAAAGCTACAATTCATGATCTTATTGAAGGTCAACCTTATCAGTTCAGAGTTCGTGCAGTAAACGCTGCTGGTTCTGACGATCCAAACAACAAAACACCAACTATCATTGCTAAACCTCGTAATCTCACACCTAAGATTGATCGCACCAATCTCACCGAAACTAAGATTCGCGGACGTTAAACGTTTGCTTATGATGTTAAAGTATCTGGTGATTCAATGCCCACTACCAAATGATTGATCAAAGGCAAAGAAATCAAATCAAGTCAGAATTGTAAAGTACAATACAGTTATTATAACACAAAAATATCAGTGCGTAAAGCTACCAGAGATAATTCTGGTTTCTACACTGTATACTATAACAGTCCACCAAGTGGTTCTCTTAAAATATCCGATATCCATACCAAAGAATGCAGAAAGAGTACAATACAGTTATTATAACACAAAAATATCAGTGCGTAAAGCTACCAGAGATAATTCTGGTTCCTACACTGTATACTATAACAGTCCACCAAGTGGTTCTCTTAAAATATCCGATATCCATACCAAAGAATGCAGAAAGAGTACAATACAGTTATTATAACACAAAAATATCAGTGCGTAAAGCTACCAGAGATAATTCTGGTTCCTACACTGTATACTATAACAGTCCACCAAGTGGTTCTCTTAAAATATCCGATATCCATACCAAAGAATGCAAGCTTAATTGGAGGCCTCTAGCCGATGACGGTGGCTAATCCGTTGAAAACTACCTTGTTGAGAAAATGGATGAAGCTAGTGGAGGACGATGGGTACCAGTTGGAGAAACTGATGGTCCCGAAACTTCTATCAACGTCGATGGCCTCACACCAGGCCATAAATACATATTCCGTGTCCGTGTCCAAAATCGAACCATTGACAACATCTCAAGCCATCGTAACCAAGAATCCATTCGATGAGCTAGGCAAGACGGGCCCCCTAGATGAGAAAAATGCGCCGAAGTTGGAGATGTGCCTAAAAGTAAGGTTAAAGATCTTATCGACGGTACTCTATACGAATTCCGTATCACAGCCGTTAACAAAGCCAGACCTGGTGAACCAAGGTACAATTAAAGTTAAGCTCAAAGTTAAAGCGGGGCAACCAATTGAATTTAATGTACCTGTCATTGATGAACCACCACCAACTAAAGGGGGTTGCATAAGGATAATGTACTTTTTAACACAGATCGTGCAAATATCACCAACGAAGATTATAAGACTCACATTAAAATTACCGATGCCCAAAGAGCTGATAGTGGACCTTACACACTTATAGCTGAAAATGTTAATGGAAAAGGCACAGTTACTGTAAAGGTAACCGTATTAGATATACCTACACTACCAAAGACTTCTTAGAACCGATAATGTCAACAAGAATTTCCTGGAAACCACCGAATGATGATGGTGGTTTAGAAATTTCCCACTACCAAGTCGAAAAGCTCGATACCAAAAATATGCAATGGGTACCTGTTGGTGATTCTATTGGAACCACCATGAGAGTTCCAAATCTGACTGAAGGTCAGGATTATCAATTTATAGTTCACGCTGTGAACAAACAAGGTGAATCAGCTCCACTTACTACCGCTGAAAGCATCACCGTTAAATGAAAAAACAAAAAAAAATGTTACTTAAGTCCAGAACATGATTTGTGAAGCCTTACGAGATAATGATGTTTCGTACAGTACTTCTAATAAGTTCCAAGCAATTCAGAATTGAAACTTTTTGGTTTAAATAGTGCAGAACTATCGAAAAAGTGAAAAAAGTGGAGGATGAAGAATTGGAAGCATTACTGGAAGAAAATCCGTATCGTATTATACTAGAGCTCGGACAAGAACAGGCAGTAACACGGCAAGCAATTTTTAACCTTTTACACAAGCTAGGTAAATTTCAAAATGATAGTCGTTGGGTCTCTTATGAACTCACAGCTGACAATAAGAGTAGGAGCTTTGATGCAAGAAAAATAACTACCTGCATAAAACTGTGACCAGTGACGAAAAGTGGGATTTCTGCGATAATCCCAATCGGGGGGTTAAAACTGGTGGACCATCAACCAGTACCAAAAAACCAAATAGCCACGCCAAAAACGTGTTGTTGTGTATATGGTTTGATCAGCGGGGCGTGGAGCGTTATGAGCTTTTCCAATCTGGTCAACCGGCCATTGTTGACCGTTATCAACAACAACTAATTCTTATTAGTGACGTTTTGAGCAAAAATGCTTTATATTGGTAAAGAAAGAAGGGAAGGTATTTTGCTTCAAGATAAACCACGACCACATCAAGCAAAAATGAATCTGGAAACGATCACCAAGTTGTGCTGGAAGATTTTATCGTACCTGGCATATTCTCCAGATTTGGGCTTATCAGATTTTCATCTTTTCGGATCTCTGCAATATCGCCTGGTTGATAAAAGCATAACATCTCTTGAGAAAGTTGAACAAAGCGAGGGAGATTATTTGAAAGACTAAGTTTGTATTTTTCATAAAATATAGTCACAAAAGGCTGAGTAAATTGAGGACCTAATATATCAATTATCCATTGCATATACCACAAAAATTATAGCTTGCGCGAAATTAATTGTTCTATGACCGTCTGTTTCTCCGGGTTTGAATTTTAAGGACACTTTAAATGAATATATCGACGGCATATCAGAAAAGACCAGAGACGTGTTTTGTTATGGAATTACTGAGGAAACGTCTAGAAGAATATACGAAAATGGAGGGATATATTGAATAATTTTAAGCTATTTTGTTTTATATGCTACCTGTTAATATACACATATATCTAAACGTTTGGAATATTCAAACATTTCTCTTTGTTATTGATATTAAGTTTTTCTTTTCTCATTTTATTACAACTCTTACTGGTACTACATAAAACTCGACACCAAATGACCAATGTGTGTAAAATCCATTAATTATTATGTTGGTGTCAAAAAATTTCAATGTACCAATTGCCTTCAAAGTAATTTAAAAATTAAAAGTTCCTCCATGGGTTTGTATGCATGCCTGTCGATTAAATGATCAATTTGGGCTTGTGGAATTCTCCCCCATTCTTCACGAGCAGCATATTTTACTTATCGCAAAGTAAGAGAAGTGTTTCGTTTTTTGATGTGTTTTCAGAATGTTCCAAGCATGTCCAATGGCATTCATGTCAAAGAAATTTGCTCGCCACCCTAACTTGGTTATTCCCTCCTCTTCAAGGAAATTGTGTACTGCTGTTGTTCGATGAGGAGGTGCGTTCTCATTCATGAAAACAAATCCGTCGCCCACTGTGCCTCGAAACAGACGAATAACAATATTTAAAACTTACTCGATATACACAGCACCAGTGACTCTTCTCTTCACGATCAGTAGAGGTGTCTGTGTACCCCTCATAATACCACCCCTAAACATCACGCTTCCACGTTCAAGTGGGATACGTGGTTGAGCTGTTTCTAGTCGGGCTGGAGCTCTCCAAACTAATGTTCTTCGTGAATCAGAAACCAAGCCAAATCTCGTCTCATTAAAGAACATGACGTTATTCCAGTTAGGACTATGATCCACCAATTTTCGAGCCCATTGCACTCTTACATTTTTTTGTTGAAGAGTTAGTTTGGGAACACGTAAAGGTCTTCTGCAATGCAAATTTGCCGCTTTCAGTCTGGGTGTTATTGTTTGTCGTTAAACATTTACCCCTTCAAGCCTAACAAACTAACCTGATATATCACATGTAGATTCCAGACGATTTCTTCGAGCTATCGTTGATATCTGCCGGATCTTGTGCAGCTCTTTGTACATCGTTTTCTACTAGTTTTGGGGCGATATTTTACATCATTTGTCTATAGGATTTTTTTTATGAATTTTCGATATAGCACTTTGGGAAACACCTACAATTTCCGCGATATCATTTTGAATAAAGCCGTGCTGTAACAAATCAATTACTACTGATCTGTTAAAATGAGATATCATGTTTCTAGGCATTTTTAAACGAATTCATTGAAAAACTGCAATAATGTGTATCAACCAGTACAAACGGAATGAGTAAAAATCGAAAAGCCTGTGTTGTCAGCAAAACAATGCTTTTCTTATTTTCATTTAAAAGCGGTCTAAAATAAATATCCATCACAATTGTTAGAGTATCATAGGCGTAGATATCTTATTTGTAAATATTCCAAATTTTTGGACATATGTGTAGGTGTTTCCATTTAAGGGCGTTTGAACCTGAAATGTAAATAAAGCAAGTTGTGTATGAGATATCACGATTTTTTTCTTATTTGAAAAAGTATTCGATTACATTATGTATGGTATATGATATCGGTCAAATGGCCGCCGCGGCTTTGCTTGGCGGCGCGTATCCGAGAGATTCAATTTTTGACGACTCGACCGCATAAATCGGGCTCGATATCATTAATGACATTGTTTATGTTAACTTTTAAGGCATTAATCGTCTGCGGTTTATTCTTAAAAAACTTATCTCGATGGTCAGTTGACTTCGACGAAACGCGAGATAACCATGCCGTCGAATTTGTCGTGAAGAAAGTCCATTGCTGCATGCGCTGTGTGGCACGTAGCGGTATCTTGTTGGAAACACATGTCGTTGAGATTCATATCTTCCAATTTAGGCCACAAAAAATTGGTTATCATCGATACCTGTACCTCCCGCCGGTTCATTTTACGTAGCAAATGTACTCAAGCAAATGACTCCACCGAACCAAAATCCATACCAAACAATGACTTTTTCTGAATGCACTTGCAATTGTTGGGCTTCACGCGAATTGTTAACTCCCCAAATGCGACAATTTTGCTTGTTGACATAAACATTCATCCAAAAATGGGCGTCGTTGCTGAAGACGATTTTCCGTCCTAAATCTAGGTCCATGCCTAACTGAGTAAGTTGAGGTCTGCGTCTGCCAAGTTGAGGTCAAGGTCTTGGGCGCGATGAGGAATTGACTGCCTCGGGTTATCTTGAACAACTCTCATTCATTGCAGCAATGTTTTTTGGAAACTTCATGGAAAAACACACCTCACGGGTGTTTTTTTTTTATTCCAATTTGTCCACCAACGAATAGTCAACAAAGGATGATTGTGTGCGCCGTAAAAATCACGTAGCGCGCGGAACGTAGCTCACACTGAGCATTCATTTTAATAGCGAAGTTTAATTATTTCCACGCGTTGTTCAACAGTATAACTTTCGATGATGATTTGCCCAACATTAATTACTATAACCTCCAAATTTGACACCTGTACCCTCTACAGACTGTAACCCTGTACATTTAAACACGTCTACTCTACATTATTTATAGCCACGATATACATAATAGAGGAAAGATACTTATGAAGATATTAATAATAATAGGTTGAAGATTGTTGTCAAAAACTTGAAAATATTGAAATCTGTACATTGCGAATTTTCAAAATGAATCAAAGCATCGAAATAAATAGAAAATATTTCATTAACGTACTAGATTACTTATCTTTTACACCACCCAATATGAAGAAGAAAGGAATGACAAAAACCAATACAAAAGAACAATAAAACAAGACGCTACGTAGGAAGCAAGAAATGTATCTAAAATCTCACCATACCTTATCGTTAGATTGTTTTCGTCGGAGAGTTGAAGCACCGTCTGATTGCTTGTCAAATGGTCATTTAATAAAAACAATATAGACATTAAAAGAGAAGTAATTAAATTAAAACAAAAGCTGCCCAATCAACCATAATCAGATAAAGATATATATAATCGTTGACATGTTTAATGTGCCCGAACCAACCACTTAATTAAAGAATTATGTTCGTTTAAATGGATATATAAATTTATTTTCTTCCATTCTGTGCAACGTTCCCAGGCAATTTTTTTAATTCGCTTGTGTTTTTATTTTACTGTTCATATTGATTCATCTTGATATCTGGTTATTAAGGCTTTTTATTGATAAATTGCGGGCAATGATGGTCGTTAGTAGTGGAAAAATGATTCTTAGTCACTGCAGATCTGGCCTGAATCTTTAGACGACTTTACATCTTTTCACTATAAAATCTATTCGGGGGATATTTAATGGTGGTCATAGTTGACGTAAGGGTCTTGCACCAATTCTTTTACTGTATTTGGATTTCGGTTTTGTTTCTCATTTTTTTCATTTTACTCTACATCATATGCATCTCTTTCTTTATTTATAATATTTACAATAAAACTCTCATATGCTCTCCTATATACTTATAATGTACTCATGGTTATTCTTCTTCCTCTTCTTCTTGTGGTATTACAGGTGCATTTTTTAAATCTATTTTGAAAAAAACCATACAATATTTACGTCGTTGAATTCAGGAAAAAATTCTCTTCCAACAATGCTAAATTCAAGTACTGTTGTCATTTAAAAAATCAAATTAGCCTTGGATTTCAAATATGCAACAAGAAAACAAAATTAAAATGTACTGAAAAAGCGGCAAACATTTCCAGACGTTTGTGTACAAAATTTAATTAAGAAATCTCAAAGGGTTCACGAGATATAGACCATTTCCATATATAATATCGACCCTGAATATATATATATATATATATATATATATATATATATATATATATATATATATATATATATATATATATATATATATATATGATGCGATAAGTCTCTAACTAAACATTTTAAAGGCAATTAGTCTCCGAAGGAACCCAACCATTTAAAAACATTTTTCAAATCATGTAAATGCCCTATTCTTATTCAGGAAATGTTAGCAATAAGACAAACAGTCGAAACGTCATCAATCGTAAATGCCAAGCGACAAAAAGGTTTTCTTTAAAAAGACTAATATATAAAACTAGTGAAAAAAAAATTAGTTTAGAATTCAGGCTAATTATCGTAGCTTAAGTGAAAAGATCGATGTAAAAACTAAAGAAAAGTAAAATCAGTCTATACTGGTCTCTTCTTTTGTTGGTTATCTGCAATAGGTTTATTCAACACAACAAAAGAGGAAGAGGAATATGATGAACAACGGTAAGCCTTTTACTGTCCTAAATACCTCACCGTATATGAGACTGTGGGAAAAGAAAAAATGCATTTACTTGATACAATTACATGCTTGGATCAGTTTTCGAATTTCAATTATACAAGGCGTTTTAAAACAAAGGGTATTCCGAAACAATTCGTTTTATATGTGTACTTGTAAAAATGAAAATTGTAGTTTTTAAAATTTTATCGGGAAATATGAATTGTCATTTCTAATTACTCAATTATCGAAACATAACCGAGTTTTGCTAAATGCAACATGGTTTATCCTTTGCTTGTTTTGTGGAAGAACATCTTTGAATACATGGACTGGCTCGTTTATAGATATTTTAATTTATATTATTTATAAATATAGTTTATATTTGAAAAAGGCACTGTGTGTCGATACAATTGTTATTCATAGAAATTTTACATACAGCGAACATACAGCTAACTTCCAAGGATGTCCAGCACGTCCAGAAAATTCTTCAATCAAACCATCACAATTTAAGACAAATAGGACCTTCTCAGGTCCAAACTCACTCAGGTCAGTTTGTTAGCCAATTTCAGGCGCAATTGACTGAAGCCCTCCAAGTCCAAATTACTTCGTCATTAATTCCGGACAGCAGATCTATGGAACCTGAATTTCTCGGGTTTTCCGGTCTGCATAAGATCCAACAATTACCACCTTCTTAACCCAGATTTTCCGTCTGCAGATGGTGGACTGTCGGCTTTCGCGGTCGTCGGCCCGGCATCTGGACGCGGACTAGTTGAACTCCCGATGACATTAGTCGTTATTTTCTATTAACTTTCGCGAAGTTTTTCTGGTCTTCGCTGCAAACCCAGTTCAGATAACGTCGAATCGGGCCATCAGGGAAAAGTTCGACGCTCCAGGGGTAAGATTACCCCCAAAAGGGATAAAGTCAGGACCCGTTTCGGGATAAATTAATCTAATAAAGATCGGGGCCTACGGGTCAACCTGAAACAGAATGGAAAGCGGTTGATTAGTTCGATCAAGGGTCAGCTAGAGACCTCCAGAAACAAAAAGTGCCCATCTCAGGGTCAAAATTTCATTAGAAACTAGTAGGAGTCTCCGGGCTAACTAAAAAACCTGGCTGAAGAAGTCGAGTCGATTAGTTCGATATCTTAAAGTGTGGCAAACGTATGCTAAAAGTTTAGTGTTAGATACCTAGTGGAACTCCATGCAGAGTGCACTGAGGCGCATTTAGATGCATTGAAGCGTCAATCCAACATGATTTCGGATCTTAGGATCGAAAATAGTAAATTAGAAGCAGGAATCCAAAGACTGCGAGCAAGAAACAATGAACCAGAAGAGTCCACTTCTAAGAAAACTGACGACAATGTCAGCGACGTTGGTGTTTTTCTTAAAACACCAATAGTCGAAGTGAAAGAAAAAGAAAATACTCCGGATACCGCACTACTAACCTCAGTGATCGAGATCCAGTCATCGAGATCCATTCAGACCTCGAAGAAGGAGACGACCAACAAATATCTATCCCAGATGGATATTAGCAGATGTTCTTTCGATCAAGAAGACGAAAAAGGAGGAAATCATCATTGGCTTCCAAGGTAAGTCAGGCTTTGGAAATTCCGACTGCTTCCCCCCGTCCACTTCGTCTACCAAACAAAATCCGCCAAAGACACAAGAATCAAGAAGTCATGCGCATCTTGAAGAAGTCCAAAGTAGCTGTCGGGCCAGTTAAAACGAGGCCGGACAGGATTCTTATGGTCCCCGAGACGGAATCCGATCGAAAAGCCATCATAGATCTTTTCAACGAGAAAGAGTACTCCAAATCAAGCAACAGGAAACTATGCGATGGCAGACTAAAGAGAAGAAACTCATGGCGATCATACAAGTTACGGTACCTCGCAATGAGAAAAACACCCTGATAGTCAAGCAACTCTGCTACTTGCCCGTCAGAGTAGAGTTGCAGAAGAAAGCGGCAACGAAGAAGCAGCCTTCGCCGCACTAGAATCAAGTGAAACAGATCATCTCCGCATCAACTCCTGAGCCAGAAAGCACGCACAGGAAAATACCAGAGCTCTGCCGAACAGACAGAGGAAACTCAGCAGCAAGCCGAAGCCATGGCTGGGCTTGCCAACAAACTTCAGAGAGTTCTGAGTCTGATTCAGACGCAATTAGACACATTCCTACAGCATCATAGTCAGTAGAAATCTCGAAATTTTGTCTTCATTAACGTCCGAAATCTACTAAGATTTCAAGTCATAACCGACGAAAGTCAGTACCTCCTGGGCTAGGAAGAATCCCCCAGAAAACTACCAAACTCCATCAAGACAGCGGTTAGATTCAGGCTATATGAGTAGGAGCTTCCGGACTATCCCAATCACCCGGTTGAAGTCAAGTCAAGATTAGTTCGAGAGAAGGACATTCGAGCTTAAATGATGAGTTCTTAAAGAACGAAACCAGTCTTACGATGTAGATGAATTTTTCTTCCTAGTGATCCAACGAGACACAGTTCGTTTAACCATACTACCTGTATTTAAAAATACAGTTAATTATTATATATTGATAATCAGTACGATCAAGTAGACAGAACATTGCTTCTCGGATAATTTCTTTGGGCTTGTATGAAAAGCCAGATTTATAAGAACAATCCATAATCGATTCTTGAAAAAATGATGAAATTATTGGTGAGATAGAGCAACGATTAGGCCAAAATGTCATCCAAAATGTTGACAAAAGAGTGGACGTCTGTGGACGTGGAAAAAGTTTTTTGAAATCAACGAAAATTCTGAGTTTTATTCAAGAATTCAAAAAATAGCTCAATTTGAACGCCCCTTTATATAATGGTGTGAAAAATATTCGGTGATCTTCGTTGAAGACAGCAACTGGTTTAGTTGATACAACTACAACTTTTAATACATTTTTAGAATATTACTAGAACAAAATGTCGGTTAGAAAGGTAAAAAAATCCTTTTTTATGATGGACTTATAAGACCATGAACATTCTTATTAAAAATTAAAATATTTTCTCCTTGTACCACATAAAAGAATGTTCGTTCAAAAAGACATATACGTACACAATGGCATTACCAAAAGTGCATACATAAAGAAATAATGGGGGTCAGTTGCATTAGCTTTTTCGTAGAACACTGATATGAATCTAAATGTGTCGTCCGCTTTATGAATATGATTTCTTGGAATTTTGTAATTTCTTTTTTATGCAAGAGAATATTAGTATGGTTTTGTTTTGAATTGATGCATTTTAAATTAATACGGTTTTCATCTAGACGGTGACCCTTTTAATGTAAGAGTTTCGAAAATACTTATAGTATGATTGAATATTTAGGCTACTGCTGATAATTGGGATGACTTTATGAACTTTATAAATATCATAATGGAAGAGAATGTTACGTCTTCTGGTGTATAAGTGACTTTGTTTATTTTAAGTAATATGTTTATTTTATTTATATATAATATATACCATTTTGTTTTGAAGCCAATTTTTTTTCGTGATATTTATGACAGTTTGGGTTTGATTGTTGGGTAGTGCAGACGTGCAAGATTTATTATCGATAAATACACGCTAAAAGGACATAGTGAAATTGTTGTACTTTACAGTACTGCAAGTGTACAGTACAGTACTGCACAACTTTACAGTGCTTTACAACTGCAGCGTGAATTTAGATGAAAATATCTTAATTGTCCGGTGCCTCATAAAACGACAATTTTTGGTTTATTCAAACAAGGTCAAGAATTCGGGATAGAGTCGACGATAAGCTCTAGATCAGAGGTTCAAGAACAGTGCGAAGCTTTGAAAATATTGCATGTGTGGAGCAACATGTGACGAAGTCTCATTTGACGGCATGGGGCACAGTTGGGAAATTCTTTACGCAGTTTGTCGAATTTTGAGAAGAGATTATGCACATTTTTCCTTATAAGATTCAAATTGTTTAAGACCTGTTGCCTAACTAATAAGCATCGAAAATACAGTAATGTCATCATATTACAATCACGTCACAATTTTCAAAAATTAATCAACTCACAATTTAAATACGAAATATACTATAGAAAAAGAAAAATATTCTGTCTTGTTTCTTTTAAAAGCTAACTAATAAGCATCTAGAATACTGTAATGTCATCATAAACCATTTCCAGCAAATTGACAATTTTGACAAGACTCCAGATCATTTTTTATGGGAATTTTGGAAGGAAAAAGTTTACATAAATAAGTACCAAACCATACACAAACTCAAGGGCAACAGACGTGTGAAATCGCTGTATTAACACTAGATATGTTGATAAAAGTTATGGAAAATGTGTTAAAAAATATGTTACTAACGGCTCACATTTGACTGACATAATTTTCAAAAATTAATCAACCCACAATTTAAATACGAAATATACTATAGAAAGAAAAATATTCTGTCTTGTTTCTTTTAAAAGTTAGCAATAATTTAAAGGATAGCCTAATACTATTTCTATCAGTTAGAAGTTCCGAAAAATTACGCCTTCACCATTTTATCAAGATCTTTAAAACCTCACCGGACTTATGTATGAGATAGGGGTTATAATACAAACCATATAATAATGTTCAGGTTTGTAATTTGGATGCATTCTTACTTATTGTAATCGGGTACAACCTTTTCTTACCTGTGTTTATTGTTGGACAGTTTATATTAATTTACTATCAAATAAATAAAAAAAAAGATCTTAGTTGAATGCATCATAAAAAAATGTAGCTTTAAAAAGGAAAAGGAAAAACGAATTTGAAACGAAAATCAACTATACCATCAAACGATTTGAGAACACCAGACCATACAATAATAGAAAAGAAGCAGGTCGAACTAAAATTACATCAAAACGCATGTATGAAACAATAATACCAGACAAAATCAATAACGACAATCATTCTCCTTGCGATTCTTTATTAAAAACTTACAAAATATCAAGATCTAAGCAGGAAGATCAAAGAAGGAATCAATAAAATGATCTATACATAACTCATTAAATATATTTCTTGCTCAACTTGCTGCCTCTAACGGTTCTCGAGTTTTCGATAACCATCATATTTCGAAAACTAGCTATTTTATCGAAGTTTGGCAGCCAAATTTAAAAATAGCGCGTTTCGAAGTTCAAACTATTCTAATATGAGCGATTTAAACGCCATTTCCCCTCCTGTGAGATTTTCTGGAAATCGAAATTTGATATTCACATTCAGAGATTTAATTTTTCGCATTTTCAAATGTTCATATTCTATTGAAGTTCCGTGACAGGATTCTTAATGAGTACGTTTTATACTCTTAATTATACACAAGTGATATATATATATATATATATATATATATATATATATATATATATATATATATATATATATATATATATATATATATATATATATATATATATATATATATATATATATATATATATATATATATATATTATATATATATCGAAATAATTTATATATATATATATATATATATATATATATATATATATATATATATATATATATATATATATATATATATATATATATAATAGAAATATCTCTTGACATGTCAGAGATATCGATTTCGGGTTTTCACTGGATGATTCCTCTTTAAATTACGTTTCTAGCCATGTAATAAAAGCTGTACCATATTAAGACCAATTTTTAACTTAATATTACGGTAAAAATTAAAACTAACTGATATTTTCAGAAAAATCGAAATATCTCTTGACATGTCGGAGATATCGATTTCGGGTTTTCACTGGATGATTCCTCTTTAAATTACCTTTCTTGCCATGTAGTAAAAGCTGTACCATTCCATTTGAAAAAACTGAACAAAACTTCAAAAAAACTATTGTTGAATGTAACGCCACCTCGCGATTTCATTTATAAACTAAACAATTTATCTCCCAGATTATCTGATTGTCCCAGCAATTGCCTTTTAAATGAATCGAAATTGAGGAAAATCGGTTAAGGCAAACGGACATTAGACGACTTTTTATCTCAATAGGTAAAATTCCCCCCCACTTCTTTATTCGCGAAGTTACGACAAAATGTCATAAAACAAAGTTGTAGGAGACAGTTTGCTAATTATAACTGAGAATTTTTCTTACTCGGTTAACACTTGAAAACACACAAAAAAAATTATTTTTAAAAATGTTTAGCTCGTCACGCCCTCTTGCGGTCGTTTTAGAAGCTTAAAAATATTTTTGGTGAATTTCTCAGTCAGTTTTAGTATAATATTTTTTTCCGCAAAGCTGTGGGATAAATAGTTTTCAAGATACGGCCGCGATCCATCCTTAATGAGACACTTGGTATATATATATATATATATATATATATATATATATATATATATATATATATATATATATATATATATATATATATATATATAGACTGATTTTTATTTTTTGAATTTGGTATGAACCCCCCTCTATGAAAATTTCAGAAAATGGTCAGACAGATAATTTTTTCTGTGCCCTTCAACACTTTACCATCTCTAATGGTTTTCGAAGAATTGTAAAAAACTTTTTGTAGTTTTGATTTTTCACATTTTCAAAAGCTCACGTCTCGTTTGGAGACCAGATTCGTAAATATTAAATTCGTAAAGTCAGTGGAAAAATGATTAATAAATTATCAGTTGATAATCTGATGATAGTAAATCAGGTAAATATATAAGATCTCTTGAACATTCCGTATTTTCGAAGCTTTATTATATAACTGAACCAATTTTGTTATCCAACAGATTTGTGGCAAATCAATTCATCGTTTTTTCATCGCGCAAAGTATGAAAACAACCGCCAACTAAAATAAAGCCAACTAATAACTAAAATAAACTCTTGTACTGAGTAATCTTCAATTAAGTTTTAGAGACATTGTGGATATTTCTGAAACATCAATTCATGAATGCCATCACTTTGCGAAAAATAATTTACGCTTGTCTAGTGTGTTTGCTAGTCTTATTTCGAAAACAGTAAATTTGTTGAAAAACATTGTCGTGTTGAAGTTGCTGAAGAGGTGAAACCCTTTCTTCGAATGACATTCTGAAATGTAGAATTACTGGTGATGATACATGGATATATGCTTATGATCCAGAAACAGTCTAACAATGAAGCGACTATCGTGTTAAAGATGATCCAAAGCCGAAAAAACTACGTCAATGTAGGTCAAAAATCAAAGTCATATTAAATGTTTCCTTCGACTACAGTGGTATTGTCTACAAAGAGTTCCTTTCAACTTTTCAAACTGTTAATAAATAATTTTATTAATCGTTATGCGTAATTTGTGTGAGTCTATTCGAAAAAAAGTCCAGATTTGGGGCAAAACAATTCGTGGTTTTTGCATCACATTAACATACCATCGCATACTGCAACAACTATTCGTCAATGTCTCTCTAAAAATCCAAACAAATACCGTTCTACAAACACCATATCCACCAGATATGGCACCGTTCGACTTTTTCCTGTTCCCTAGATTAAACAAATCACCTTGTGGACGCCATTCTGAGCCCATAGAAGCGATTCAAGAGAGTTAGGCAGCATAACTGTATTGCAGTTAGAGGGAGATACTGACGGATACGTTGAAGGAGACAAAATAGATTTGGATGTATAAATGAATATTTCGTGTTTCATTTAAAAAGGCATTTTACTTTTTGATCATAGTAGTATATTTCTAAGTTATTGTTGAAATAAGCAGTGTTGAACTGAAAGAATGGTGGAGATTTCTTACTTACCTTGATTTGCACTGTGAACAATTAGACAAGATGACATCCAAAATCTGGAACAAAAAAGAAAAATAGAATTGGTGATAAAATAATCTTTTAATTGCATTGGTATTAGGTCCCATTAAAAACATATTCACGAAGAAAATTATCAGAAATAACATTTAAAGTGGTGTATTTTCTGCATATTTCTGCATTCGATTATGTCTGATTGGAGTACAATGGTTTTACGCTTTGAGAAATGTTCTTATCTCGAAAAACAATGGCTGTTACGGTTTTGGTAGATGCAGTAATTTATTTAATTATCCGGGAGGTCTAAAAATAGAAGACCCATCTAATTGCTCCGCAATGCCTGAAGAATTCAAACACGGGATAAATTAAAATTGATGTGAATTAAACAAGTCACCAGAGTACGTAAAACTGTACTTTTTCAGGTGTTGAAATTCTCTGTTATATAACTTATTTTCTTTGCCTTACTTAAATTAATGTCAAAAATATTTATTGCTGTCAGATACATTTGTCCATTTCCATTAGAATCTTTTTGAAATTTGTCTCAGACAAAATATCTAGTCTTGAGTGTTTCTTCCAACCCTAAATCCTGATTGAATTTCATGGAGGCTACCCTACGTCAATCTCTTTTCTAATAATTAAATAATTAATACTAATTGATAACGTCTAATCATTGTAGTGTCGCCTACAATATGCAGTTGTATTATAACTGCTGGCTTCTAGTCCTTTTCCTCTCCTCATCATCAGATTCCTCCTTTTTTCTGGCAAGAGTGGTTGGCAAAGGTTCGGGACGATATTATTACACTAACATATATTGAAGCTTACACGAGGCTATAGAAAAGCAATTGGGCCATATCCGAAAAAAGTAATATTAATGTTTTGTTTTAACACATGCTGCAAACTATGATTCCACAACATAAATTATATTGTTACACTAAGCAATAATACATATATATATATATATATATATATATATATATATATATATATATATATATATATATATATATATATATATATATATATCATCATCAGCCCGCATCGATCCACTGCAGGATGAAGGCCTCTTCAGCATGCTTCCAACCTTCATGGTCCTGGGCTTTCCTCTGCCACTCGGGTCCAATATACTTAACGATGTCATCAATCCATCGTGCTTTCGGTCTTCTTCGCGGACGTTTGCGATCAAGCGGTATCCACTCCAGGATTGCCTTGGTCCATCTGTCGTCCCATCGCCTCGCTATATGGCCTGCCCATCTCCATTTCAACTGTTTTACTCTTCCAATGATGTCACAGACTTTTGTTTGTTCTCTGATCCATGCGCAGGACTGTCTGTCTCGTCTTGTAATGCCAAGCATACATCTTTCCATTCCCCTCTGTGCCACCCGAAGTTTTTGAATTGCTTGCGATGTGAGTGTCCAGGTTTCACTTCCGTATGTCATAACGGGTAGAACGCACTGATCGAATACTTTTCTTTTCAGGCAAAGTGGGAGTCTGCTCTTAAACACTATGTTGAGCCTACCAAATGCCTGCCAGCCACATTTAACACGCCGTTCCACCTCCCGGGCGGTATTCCCCTCCATGGAAATCCTCTGCCCAAGATATATAAAGCTGTCCACAATCTCTAAATCCCTTCCTAGAACTGAAATTCTTCTGTTTTGAGCGAAGTTATTGAACATAACCTGACTCTTTTTCAGGTTTATTTTCAAGCCAAATGGTTCGCCAGCCCTTTGCAGTTCTTGTATGCGTCTTTGCAGCTGCTCTGGGTCTTGTGAAATGAGAATAATATCATCTGCAAATCTAAGATGGTTTAAGTTTGCACCATTGATCTTTACACCATCCTGTTCCCAATCCAGTTTACGGAATACTTCTTCAAGGCCAGCCGAGAAAAGAATAGGCGATATTGCGTCACCCTGCCGTACACCTCGTTCTATATTAATTCCCACTTCAAGATTATCAAGGTAAATTGTGGCTGTAGCTCCATCATATATCGATTCTAATAGGTTTACATAGGCTCTCTCTACACCTTGGCTAAGCAGTGCATCCATTATCGCATGCTTTAAGATGGAATCAAATGCTTTTTCGTAGTCGATAAAAGCCAAGCACAGTGGCATGGTGTATTCGTTGTGCCTTTCTATGACCTGCTGTACAACCTGGATGTGATCCATTGTACTGAATCCACTTCTGAATCCTGCTTGTTCTCTTGGTTGTGCGTCATTCAGTTTTTGTAATATTCTTTTAGAAATTATCTTAGTGAAAACATTGTACATCACTGATAGGAGGCTTATGGGACGGTAGTTCTTTAAATCTTCCTGTGCTCCTTTTTTATGTAAAAGGATCACTTCTGCATTTTTCCATAAGTCAGGTACTTTTTGTTCTTTGAGGCATTTTGAGTATAATTTTGCCAGTGTTTTATGTAACGTCGGACCACCAGCTTTCAGCATTTCGACAGTTACACTATCCTTTCCTGGAGCCTTGCCGCTCTTCATCAATTCTATAGCACTTGTCACTTCCTCCACTAGTATATCTGGCATTATATATTGTTCTTCCGTGGGTATTGCTGTCCCTGACTGGCTCTGATCTTCATATAACTGGGAATAAAACCTTCTGACAATCTCTAACATTTGGGTACGCGTCCTGCACACTGTGCCATCCTCACGCTTTAAAGCATATATTTGCGTTCTTTTGTTTCTCAGCTTCTGTTTAGCTTTGTTAATTCCTTTGTTTTCTTCCAGGGTTTTTTGCACTAGCTGCATATTGAATCGGCGCGTGTCCTCTCTGATACGTTTTCTTATAGTTTTGCAGAGCTCAGTGTACTCGACCCTGTCAAAAGGACTACCTGCATTTCTCATTGCTCGCCGTTTCTTCATTAAATCAATGGTCTCACTGGAGATTTTTGTTTGTTTGAGACATTTTTCCTCTGGTGCTATTGAAGCAGCCGTTTGAAGTACATTGTTGGCGATTTCTTCATATTGAACTGATATTTCCACGTCCTCTGGATCTTGTAACGCAGCAAACCGGTTTGACAAAGCAATCTCAAAATCGCTTCCTCTCTCCAGCAGTTTTCCAGAATCCACCTTGCCCTTCTTTGATCTTACCACTCTTTCGCGCTCTTTTCGACAGTCAATCCGAACCCTTGCTCGTACCATTCGGTGGTCACTTCCAACATTAAAATTGTTAAGGACAGTACAATTGGTAAATATTGTTTTATCGTTGGTCATGATGTAGTCAATTTCGCTTGTGAGCCCAGATGGACTTTTCCATGTCCATTTTCAGCTGATATTTTTCTTATAGAATGAATTCATAATATATAGTTCTTGTCCTTCAGCAAAATCAACTAATCTGTCACCTCTATTGTCTCGCTCACCAGTTCCATATGGGCCAGTTGCATTTTCGTCTGTTCTTGTTGTTCCAATTCTGGCATTAAAATCACCCATCAGGATTTTGTACCTACATTTCTCCTTGTATAAAAGCTGGGCCACATCATCATAAAATTCCTCAATTTCCTCATCTTTATGGCTTATAGTTGGTGCATAAGCTTGGACGATTTGAAGCCTAAACTTTTTATTCAGCTGAATGACGCATTGGGCTAATCGGTCGGATGTACTTTCAAATTTTACCACACTGTCCTTCAGCTTTCGATTGATGAGGAATCCAATTCCGCCACATCGATCATTTACCTCGAGTGTATATATATATATATATATATATATATATATATATATATATATATATATATATATATATATATATATATATATAAATGCTCTCAACTATAATGACTATAATCGAATTGTTAAAAAATTTCAAGAAACTGTTTTGGTGTAAGATAAAAGAAGAGCAATATATAGTCGTAGTGGTCGTTTACAAGAGCATATTGATTTGATTCATGTGTGTGTATCTGAAGAAGTGTTACTGAAGACCAAGAAATTTCCATTAGTCGACGTTCACAGTAATTTGGACTCAGTGAACCCACAACATTGCGTATTTTTCGAAAGGATTTAGGTCTGAAATCATATAAGGTTCAAATAACACAGGAACTAAATAATGTCTGAATGATTGTGGCGTGTTCATATATTTTTGTCTTTGAGTTTTTCGCCACGATCTAAAACTCAGAAAATATCAAAGATATTCTTATGTAAATAAAGAATTACTGATATTTTTTTTGATATTTTTTGAGTTTTAGATCGTGGCGAAAAACCCAAATAAATAAAAAATACAGGAACTAAAGCCACTGAATCATTCAAAATGTCGTGCAATTGTCAATTGGATCAAAGAACAAACAGATTATTTCTAAAAAATCATCTTTTCAGATGAAGCAAATTTTGAAATTGTCGCATTTGGAGTGAGGAAAATCCACGATTGATTCATGAGAAACCTTTACATGTTAAACGAGTCACTGTTTGGTGTACATTATGGTCAGGAAGTGTAATTGGGCCGAATTTCTTTCAGAATGGTGCTAGCGAAGCCGTAACTGTGAATGGTGCGATATCGTGAGATGATAACTGAATTTTTGTAGGTTGAATTGAATAATATTGATCTGGATGATATGCGATTCCAAAAGGATGGTACTACACTTTACTCTGTTTATGAAACAATTGATTTATAGAGAAAAACATATTTGGACGAGCTATTGCAAGAAATGGTGATGTTAATTGGCCACCAAGATCATGTGATTTGACACCGTTGGACTATTTTTTTGAGGTTACGTGAAAAGCCAGGTCTATAAGAATAATCCACAATTGATTCCTGAACTAAATGATGAAATTATTCGAATCATTAGTGAGATAGAGCCACGGTTATACCAAAATGCCCTCCAAAATTTTGACAAAACAGTGGACGTCTGTGGAACTACAAGAGGTAGTCGTTTTGGCAGATATTGTTTTTCGTGTTTAAATTTCATAAATCCCCTCTATGAAATTTTCAGAAAATATGCTAGGCAATGTTGATGATTGTATTGGTTTCGGAAAAGGAAAATCAGAAGAAGGTAAACCAGGAGAATATGGTGGATTGTGATCCGTGGAAGTCACTTTTAGAAAAAAATTGCTCGTCGTGTATCTAGAACTTTGATTGAAGATTGGTGAATAAACAGTGTTAGGCTTGGCCTCGTTCAGTACTGAACATCCACCACATGTGCATTTCTGAGGAGACATCACTGTTGAAGTTACCATTTGACGTGTTTATAATCCGAAGAAGATAACAGATTGTACTTTTTTGGTATATGAAATGATAATAAAATTATTGTGACCAGCATTTCAGTATATGGACTTGGGTAACATGTATTTACACGGCGGCAGGGCAATATAAGTAAAAATGCTGAAGAACTACTGCGTTGCAGAAACGGACAAGGGACTGCTGGAGATAAATAAACTATTTATTATATTTTATATTCAAGTTGTAATTTTTGTTTGTGAATGATCTTCTTTGTTCTGCTGGATGATCATTTTGTTAAAATATTCATGTTATTTTGTAGTTTTTTGTACCATTTAGATGATTTGAACATTATTTTTAGAAACATTTCAATTTAGATATCCCCATAGAAAGTAACTAGGGGATGTCAAATCGTATATAATAAATATCGATACTTCTATTGAAACTATTTAGTTTCATAGCTCAGATACTTCTATTGATCCGCTGCTGGAGTTGCCAACAGCCACTATTGTCTGTCCCCATGATGACCAGCGCGCTCGCTAACGCATCCGATCACCTCGAAGTCCACCTCCGATGCTTACAGGTATTTCACTGTTTATTCTTGGTTGCTGAGTTCGGGCCGGATGGATTTGGTGGTGCTGCCGGTCCCGGTGCGTCGATACTTCTCCGACGTCGGGGCTAAGACTGATTCTCTGGGTTAGGTTTGAAGCGCACCCGCTTTGCGGAGTGGACGACTTCGGGGTTGTCCGGTCCCTAGGCCAGATCAGACCTCTGCTGCCGAAACTGCCAACAACCACTGTTATCTGCCTCCATGATGACCAGACAAAAACACGTCCGATCACCTGGGAGTCCTGCTCCGAACTGCACACTTCATAATACGATTTCTGATATTTCTTGTGACAATGTTATTTAATTCAAAGAGAAGTAAATTCATCGCCGATTATCCGATTAAATAATATTACTATATATAAAAACCCCTTGAGAATTGAAATATCTAAAGATGTCTACGATTTCTAAGACAAACATTGACAATTTGTACTCAAAGAAAACTTAAAAATATTTATTCGCGATTGCTTGTATACAAATGTTTCTGTACAGCGCGTGTAAAATATATTTACTGTACTATTGTACGAAGAAGCTACTACAGTTGAAAATAAGCTAGTAATAGCGATGACATCTATGCACGCCCCCTTATTGAATTGAATACCATGTATAAATAAATACATCATTGAATACTTGTACTCTAATAGTCATTGTTCTCAGTAATAACAAGCTAATGACGTAAAATAAGAATAGAACCAATTACACTAATGTTTCATTTTAATAAATAAAACATCTAGATAAGTGATTCATTTCAGTTATCAAACAATATTTCGAAAACAACCAGAATATGACCAAGTTTTCATATATTTTTAAATCTGGTGAAATAAAACTTTTTAAAGGCCCGTTAAGGTCGAAATTACAATTGTACTGGGTGGCGCAAGCGTCACACTACCGTGTATTTTGGTGTTATTTTTTTTCGAGATATTTGTGATAGTTTAGATTAGGTTGTTGTATAGGGCAGACTTGAACATTTTATTATAGGTAAATACCTGTTAAAGAAAGCAGTGAAATAATGTAATAAAAAGCAATTTATACTAAAAAGTAATCAAATAATTGCAAAAATGTCGTAATCGTCCAACGTCTCATAAAATGACAATTTTTTATTCAAGCAATTTGAAGAATTCAGAAAAGTTGGGGATAGGCCTCTCACTAGGAGTGCAAGAAGAGTGAAAGCGAAGCATTGAAAATATTACACGTGTGCAGGACCGCAGACACCTCCGGAAATGTCGATTTGAGGACGTGATACACAATTGAGAATTTCTCCACGCAGCTTACGCTCAATTTTAAGAATGTGACTTGCACATTTGTGCTCAAAAATATTCAAATTGATCAAGATCTCTTACCAATAGACAATAATAGGCTAGACTTAAAATCAATAATCAAGAATCAATAAGACTTATAATTATAAACCACTTCTATCAAATTGACAATTTTGATTGTCGGATTCGGATCCGACTTCGGATGATCTTTTAGGGGGATTTTTTGGAGAAAAAGAAATACATAAATAACACAACTCAACGACAATATCCGTGCTGAATCGCAGCATTAACATTAGATATGAGTTATGGAAAATGTGTTAAAAAAGGTATAAAATTGCACTGCTGCAAGTTGCTCAATGACTATTTGTACAAAATCTAAAGACGAAATAAACATATTATAGAAAACAAAATTGTCTTGTTTCTTTTAAAGATTATAAATAATTAAAATGGTAGATAGGAGATTTTGAATGTTCAAGTCAGGAAAGGAGCTAACATAGATACGGATCACTACTTCTCACTACAAAAGAGACTGCTCATACCAAAGTTCCACCCAACGAAAATAAAACCAGCCCTAACAGAAGAGCTTGAGAAACAACCAGCACAGAACTGGCAAGAATTAATACAAAAAATTATTAAAACAGCCTTAAAGTTGGTCCCTTTACAAAAACGTAGAAAACATCCGTGGTGGGATGAAGTTTGCGAGCAAGCAGTATTAAGCCGAAGTAAAGCATTCAAAGATTGGAACAGTCAAAAAACAGCAATAAACTATAACATCTTTTTGCATGTAAGAAAAGAAACATCGAAGCTAATTAGACAAACTAAAAGAAAATATGAAAACAATCAACTTAATGAAATAGAAAAAAAAATCCAAAAAAATAACACCCGAAATTTTTACAAAACATTTAAAAGTAAATTATCAGGCTATCAACCCCAAAGTCTTTGCTTCCAAAACGAAAACGGACAATTAGCTCTAAATAACCAAGACAATTGCAAAGAACTTGCGAAATATTTTGAACAAATACTAAACTGTCCTGAGCCCGTAAACAAATTACCAACACTAAACCCTAAACAAACTCAGATTCATTACCACCGAATGAAGATGAAATAATTAGGCAAATCAAGCGACTTAAAAATAACAAAGTTTCTGGTGAAGATGGAATCACTGCTGAACTATTGAAATCCGCTGGTCCAGGTACAATCAAGGAAATAACCAAAATTCTAAAAGAAGTTTGGCGAACCGAACGGATTCCGGAAGATTGGAAAGATGCTCTAATCCATCCACTACACAAGAAAGGAGATAGAACGGATGTAAACAATTATAGAGGGATATCTCTTCTCCCAGTTTGTTACAAGATCTCAATGTCTACTAGACAGAGCACAGGGATAGTTAGAACCTAGAATTGGTGAATATCAAGCAGGTTTTCGACCGGGCAGATCATGCCCTGAACAGATCCTGAATCTAAAGTTGATCCTAAGACATCAAAAAGTGTACAAAAAAAATCTCGTCTGTACATATGTGGATTTCAAAAAAGCATATGATTCTATTGACCGCGAATCTTTATTCCGAATCTTGAAAGAACAAGGACTAGATCTGAAAACGCTGGCAATTATTAAAGCAACGTTAACTAACACAACGTCAAAAGTTAAATTCATGGGTGACATCTCAGAGCCCAATTTTGGCTCAAGATTTATTAACGGCACAAAAACAGATTGAAATCCTAAAAGAAACAGCAGAAAAGGTAGGACTCCAAATTTCCTTTGAAAAGACACAATACATGAACTGCAACAGACTAAGAACACCATTTCTAAAAACAAAATATGGTAACAGTCGACGAGTCTCTCAATTCAAATATTTGGGTGAAATAATAATGGAAAATGGGTTGGAAAAAGCGGCCAATAAGGGTAGATGTCAAAAAATGGAAACGGCATTGAGACTTACACAAAATATTTACAACAAAAAATGCCTATCTAAAAACACAAAACTGAGACATTACAATACAGTTATTAAGCCAAAATGTCTATATGGGGCAGAAACGCTCATTTTGAATAGAAAGAGAGACATCGAGGACATTGAAAAGAAGGAAAGAAAAATCATAAGAAAAATCCTAGGCCCCAAACAAATAAATACAACAACATACCGACTTCGAGAAAACCAAAATCACCCAAGAAAATCAAACAATACACAGATATACATAGCGATATGAAAAAAAGAAGGCTTAAGTTTTACGGACACATAAAACGGATGAATCCGAGTAGGCTAACTAGACAAATAGTCGAATTTTATGAAAATAGGAGTAGAGCTAAAGTAGAAATAATTAAATGGATCGCTGCAATTAAAGAGGACCTAAGATCAGCAAATATTACACAAACTGAAATTCAGGATGGCTGTTTCAGATACAAGGTTGACGTTTGGAAGGTTGGCCAGAGAGAAAAATGTAGGAAGACTGAAACTGCTTGGTCTGACGAAAGGAAAAAAATTCATAGCGAAAGAATGAAATTAGTATGGGCGCAAAGGAAGGGTAACAACAACAAACGCCCCTAATTGTACTTCGCGTGATCCACCAGGGCCCATACGTGAATAATAATAATAATAATAAAATGGTAGCGTGACACTAGTCCCACCCTGTATATTTTTTCTTTCAACATTCATATTCATCAAAAAGAATGCAGGTTTTTTAAATAAGTGAAGAAATAGTTTTCAGATACTGAGTGTTTGTGAATGAAAAAGAGTTTCGTAGGTGTTTTTAGAAGAACAAATACCAAAAATTTGCTTATTTAACGTAACTAGATAGATAAAACAGTCTCGTCTGAGAAAAATTTTAAGTTTAAAGAGTCATTATCGTTTTAGATTCAAAAACCACTGGTAGTATTCAACCCTAGCTTTCTGAAAAGTTCCTGAATAACCAATATTTTATAAGGCTTCATTTTCAAATACTTTTTGAGGATTTTCTGACAAGTTCCAAATGATAAAACCCTCTGAAAGTCAGGAAATGGACTTTTTAGTAACAATGGGTTGATAAAAAAGCATGAAACTGAAACAAGAAAGTCGTACATCAACATATCTTGTTAAAAGTAATATCATAACTGAAAAAGAAATATATATATATATATATATATATATATATATATATATATATATATATATATATATATATATATATATATATATTATATATATATATATATATTTATATATATATATATATATATATATATATATATATATATATATATATATATATATATATATATATATATATATATATATAATGGGTTGTTCCATAAGATCCCACTTATTTTTATAATTCGTTTGTCGCTCCTTCATTTTTATTTTGTTTGACTATGTGTATATATGCATTCAAAGGCCCTTTTCTAAAAAAACGTAATTTTAATTAACTTCCAGCCTTTTGAAATGAAAATTCCAGCCGGAATAAAACTTAATTTTCGACACTTGCCATATTTCGTCTTTCGTCGTGGTTAAAAAGCTACAGAAGCAGTTCGACTCATTTGCACGGTGTATAGAAAGGATGCCGTAGCCGATCGCATTACTCGTGATTAATTTACTAAGTTCAAAAATGGTAACTTTACCCTGGACGACTCGCCTCGCTCAGGTTGACCTTCCGACTTCGACGAAGACTATCTTAAAGCCCTTTCGAAGAAAGACGACCGTCAAACATGTTGAGAACTGACTGAGATGGATGGAGAAGATGGAATGTGGCTTTGAAACAATCTCCTGACATCTTAAATCTATGGGATTTACTCAAAAACTAACTCGGAGCTTGGGAGCCACATAAACCAACAGACAACAAGAAAAATCGCCACAAAGAAAATGCTTAAAATTTCGCCTGAACCGAGCAACACGCGGCTACAAGCAACGATTCTCGTACAGAATCATCACGGGAGATGGTAAATGGTGTCTCTACGTCAAATTACGTGTAACTTTAGAAAAGTATTGCGCCTAAATACCATTTTGTTCGAAAAGTTTTGCAATTCAATACATTTAGACCAACGATGTTCCAACTTTTTAGTATCCTCAGTATAATGTGTGTGCATTTGTTCATGATTTGAAAAAAGTAATTACTGGGAACCAAATTCTATGAATATGACGCATGTGGAAGTATTTCGAAGTATTTGTCATGGATTATTGCAGAAGCACCCTTAAACATCCGAACAGGCTCATTATGGTAGTGAAAGGATTTTCTTTTTGCAGAGATTTGGACGTTTAGCCTTAATAACACTCTTCAATTAGTACTCTATATACTCCCCTTACTCTCTATATACATCCTCCAGTGATCATTGTTTTTTGCCTAGTAGTCTATGAAAACCACATCACGAGAATCCCAAAAAAATGTAGCAATAAATTCTTGGCGCACCAAAACGTGCTCTCTCTCACTCATTGGACTACCGTCTTGTTTCTAGGGTGTATAATTAAGTCTAAGCTCTCTTGAGAAGTATTAATTTGGAAAGCTTTCGGTCTACTGTTAAGAAATGCAGCGTCGATGTAGTGGAAAGTGTTTGTCATACGTAAAACATCATGTAAAATATAGTAAACATGGTCTATCAAGATGTTTATAATGTTAGCAAGCTCGCGTGTCTGCATTCTCCGATCCTTTAATACGATATTGTGGATTTTTGTGACATTTTGTCAATCGTAGTGTTTTTAGGGCATCTCGAGCGCTCGTCATCTTCAATGTATGCATGTCCACGTTTAAATTCAGCAATCCTTTTTGTCGAAAACGATGGTGAAGAATCCTTTAAATTGTGTGCTTCCACTTTCCAGGAAATCCTAAACCGGCAATGTCGAAAAGTAACAGAACCACGTCCGAACGTAAGAAGATGAAAAATAAGAAATAATCTTTTGTAAATGTGAATTAATAATGAATAATGATTTTTGTGATGCACGTCGGGGTTACATTCATTAAAATAAGATACCTTATAACAGCTCGATATCAAAATTTGTTGGCTTACTTGATCGTCACAAATAAACTAAAGCAGCACGCATCTAATAAATCATCTTGTTCTTCTTCTTTTTCCTGTGGTGCTACAGCCCATTAGTAAGCTTTGACCTCCTCAACCTTCGCTTCCAACAGGATCGATCTCCAGCAGCCTCTTGTCAGTTTTTGATGTGTATCTAATGAATCACGCTTGACCAAAATCACAGATATTTGGGCATATTTCCGAAATTTCTGTGCGAGACCGAGAACTTTTCGATCGACCCTCCTATAAATTATCATTTTAAAGCGAAATTCAAAAACATTTGAAAAATATAGAAAGTAATAGACTATATCTCGATCAATTCATTACATACTGTTTTGATGGAATAAATGCATCGTCAAAAAAATCCTGTAACCTCTGAAATTCGAGTCTGTAATAAAAAAATCCATTTGTTTACTGCGATATCGAGATATCGTTGTTCTATAAGTCTTAGAAACTTAACGGCCGTTTTGGCAGAGTCCTCTGATATTTTACTGCTTTTTTTCCTCCTGCAAATTCCATTCCATATCTGGCAACTCAGCGTCCGAGATGCAACTGCATCGCCTTTCTCTGTCCTGCCTCACCATCCTCCCCCCTGCTCTCCCCCATGTCGTCATGGTCGTTCCCCCCTGCTCCTCCTCTTCTACCGACACGATCAGATCAGCTGCATACCGCATTCCATCGGCCCATGGCATCTTCTTGTTTTTGTTTTGACCACTCCGCCGTAACGCGACGTTGCCGTTATCACTCTATTGATTTTACTTTAGCTTCCTTGATTCAAAACGACGATGGGGGGAAGTTTTACAACGCATTCCATTTAAAAATTTAGCTCCTCAGAAACAGTAATGTTATAAACTGAATTTAAGGATTATAGATTGAAAATAGAAAAAATAGGTAAATAAACAGGAGAGTATATATAATTTCCTGTTTATTTACCTAATTTTTCTTTTAAATTAAACATTGACAATTAGACAATTGATTAATCAATATACGATGAAAACATTTCTATTTACCAGTGTTATTGCTATAATTGTAATACTTAAGATGTACCAAACTATTATATATGTTCCTTATTGTGACATCTGAATATTAGAAGCATACCAAAGGAGAGCTACTACAGGAATTATTCAAAATATCTAAAAAATCACGCGATTTTTGCCATTGCTATATATTAACCAGTTCACAAATACACTTAAATAGGTCATCGTTATTTTTATTTGACAACTGAATAGTTGACATTTATATTAATGACATCGTTTGGAAATGGGACAGCACGTACAATTTTTTGAGCAAAATATATGGAATGAAGAAAATCTAATAGAGATTAAAGTACTGCCAGTACACCCTGAAAAAGTGGAATAAATCCACTATTATGTGGATGGACAGAGACATAATGTTCAGTGATATTTTTTTGCAAAACATAAAATGTAATTTACCAAAATTTCATATAAAAAGAAAGAGAGACAAACATTAAGGTTCGAAATTTTCAAGCGAGCTGTTTCGTAGAAAATGTCAATTTCAAAAAGTACAAAAGTAAAAAAACCAATCGGATTTAGTATAGCCGGAAACTATATACAATTTTGTAAGTTACAAATACAAAGTTTGCTTGTTTTTTTTCAAACCTTCATTATGCAAACTACTTATGTAAACTATGACATTCAGAGAAAAATCGACGATAAATGAAAAAGAGTACGATTATCGAATAGATACATTGATCATGTTAAAACCCTCATCAGCTTATATGTTGTAGCAATTATGAAAATAGCAGGAAACAGCTCTGTGGCGAATCAAAGTTTTGGGCAGAGAGTAGATAATGTCACGAAAGCCTGAAATCGAACGGCTTAGAAAAAAGAGATGTATGACATGAAAAGTTTGAGGGACTTTAAATCTGGTAGATATAACTCGATAAATATTTTAGTTTATACATCTGGAAATTCCGTGGTTACTAAAGTTTTAGTCTTTTTTCTCATTTCATCGATCTAAAAGACTTGTCTGTATGTATATATAAATACATGGAAGCATGTCGAAGAGGTCTTCATTCTGTAGTGAATGGACAATGGCTGAGTGATTCCTGAGCTCGACCTTTGCCATTCGGGTCCAATATACTTGATGATGTTTGCCTTCTATATGTCATAACGAACAGGAGGCCAAAGACTTTCCCCTTTATATAGCCATATTTAAATAACGAACAATTCACTCGGAATGTTTGAACAATTTTGGATTTAAATTCACTGATTTGTAAAACTTGTATTGAAAAATAGCAGGCAAGTGATTTGGTGCTTCGTCAAAAATTTCTATGGACCACCCAGTCAATATGTTAATTGTCAAAACCACGCTGCTGCCAGTAAGTGATCAATGATGTCTATGAAATCCTACGATATATGGCAACAGGGCATTTTCATATGTTCAAGAGGGGCCCCTCTCGTTGTCGCACACTTTCGAAACGCACACACTGCATACGCGTGCGTCAAGACCGTGCGACTTTTTCGCGTATGGCTGTCCCACGGTCGTCAGCTGCCGGATTTGGGACTCTCTGGTGCAACCGCAACTGCGAATCGGCATCGGCCGTTCGGTGGTTGGCGAACAATCCGCCTAGCTACTCGAAACTGTTACACGCGGTCTCTGCTTTATCGACAGCAATCGGAAAAACCCACTGCGAAACTAAAACATATATTATGATAAGAATGAGAGATAGAAAAAGTCGCCCTGAATCTTTCAGACAACTTCCCAATCCCTTTCCAATTACTATTCTTTTTATGTCTTGTTTGGTTCTGGACAGCAACTAACCATTTTAATTTTTTTATAAAAAACTAATGCACAATAGTATATTAATTGGTCATTGAAAGAAGTAACATGGAATCCACACCTGGACAAATCAATCCTTTAATCTAACTTATCTTTAACACGATCTCGTCTCTCTCCAGTTATGTCTTCAAATTTAACTCCGCTTGCTTTCATCGAATGTAACTTCACGAACACGGACTAGGTTTTGATAAATTGCATACTGATTTTCATCAAGATGGTACAGGCATGATTAATTTGAAAAAACGTATATCAAAATTTGTAATTAAATTATTTTAAAAACTTTAAAAATCAGAATATATCTGTTTTCTATGAAGCAATACACAAACTGATTGATTGGCCGTGAATAATTCACTATCTACTTAAAAACTGTGACAAATATGTTAACATGATTGGATGCCACAACTACAGAAGAATCCAGAAGCGGTATTATTGTACAGGTAATATATGAAGATGACTCATGAATAATTGTGCCTAATAAATACTGGGAAACAAAAAAAGGTCAACACCCAGTACACATTTTTGAATCGAACTGAAAATGGATTCAACATAGTATACCTTTAATACACACAGTTCGTCATATCAAGCAATTTATCGAAATTGAAAAGGGGCACGCTATAAGTATGAAATAATTAGGTTTAAGTTTTCGTGAATCAATAAGATCATTGGATATTGCTGCTTTTACTGAAAACACATCGGTCAATAAGTCCAGTCTAACATATAGATGGCGTCATTTACGAAAATTCTTTAACAGTGGTCGATTATGCCAAAATTCAGACGTCATGTATGAAAATTTCATGACAATATGTCTACTAGTTTCCGAGTTGTGTTGTAAGTGGTGCAATTTTTGTTATTTTTAAAATAATGGAAAAAATAATTTAAAGCCAAACAATGGTTTGAGAAATATTACTCGGACTCTGCTCCAGGAAAATCAACCATAATTGATTGGTATGGTGAATTCAAATGTGGCCGTTCAAGCACCGATAATGCTGAACGCCCTGGACGTGAAAATGAAGTTACACCAGACGATATTAGAAAAAATCACCAAATTATTTCGCAAAACCGAATAGTAAAGCTGCATGAGACAGGTCATTAAGATATCGACAGGAAGTACATCATTTGGATGAACATCTGGGAATGCGTAAATTGCTATCGAAATGGGTACCGCGTTTGCTCACAGCGGGCCAAAAACAACGTATTGATGATTCTGAGCAATGTTTGGAGGTGAAATAAAGAGAATTTCTTCATGTGGTATGTGACAATGGATTAAACAGGCAAGAAACCCATGTATCCGAAATAAATTAATCTGTATTGAGGAGTAATCCGGAAGTCAAAATTTTAGCAAGTATTTTACCAGCCACTGACGGCAGGGATATACGCCTATAATTATTGCAGTCGGTTTGGTCTCCTCTCTTTTCGAAAATGCTAATTATGATGGCATTTCTGAAATCTTGTTCTTAAGTAAGGTCAAATAGAAGCAAAAGTCAGATAGTTTTTAGGTGAAATATTGTTTTTTTTTTAATGGAAAATCGTTTTATTTCTCAGCGTAGTCTTCTCTCAGCTCGATAGACTTCGCCGAACGATTTTCCTTCCATCCAAAAAGTACGACTTGTGAAACTCATCATTATATTCCGAAGTCAAATCAGTAGTCAGGTGAATGGACAGCAGCCGATGAAAGCCGTCCAAAGCGACCAAAAGGTTATGACCTCTATATTTTGGGATGCGCATAGGATATTATTCATCGATTACCTCGAGAAAGGTAAAACCATCAATAGCGAATATTACATAGTGTTATTGGCGCGCTTGAAGGACGAGATCGCAAAAAAAAGGTTCCAAATGAACAAAGAAGTGCTGTTTCACCAAGACAATGCACTGTATCACAAACCGTTGGCAACGATGGCTAAATTGCACTTCGAATTGCTTCCTCATTCGCCATATTCTCCAGATCTGGCCCCCAGCGATTACTTCCTTTTCTCAGACCTAAAAAAATGCCCGCAGAAATGAAATTTCGCTCCAATGAAGAGGTAATTGGCCGAAACTGAAGGATATTTTGAAGGCAAAGAGAAATCGTTCTATAAAAAAGGTGTAGAAATGTTAGAAAAGCGTTGGAATGATTGTATTGCCCTTCAAGATAAATATATTGATGAATAAAGTCAAAATTTGCAAAAAACTATGTTTTATTTGTCAGACCGGGGACTTATTGACCGATGTGTTATGAGGACATATATAAGAACAATATGTATAAACGTGAATCTGGAAGGATTACATTTATAGGTCTTCAGGCCAAGTTGGCCCGTAGCTTTGGTTTGACCTGGTCACCCAATCACATCAAAACCGCGACCGATGACGCTTAACTTGAGTAATCGATAATTGGTGCACAACGCGTTACGCCACGGCCTATGGCATGCAATTGGAAAAATACAAGAATTAACACTAAAGACAAAACATAGACACTCAAATACTAAAACAAAAACATATTGATTTTTTCTCCTTTATTTGGGTTTTTTTCCTTTATTTGGGTTTTTCTCCTTTAGTTAGATTTATTAAAATCGCGCTTTCTAAGAAGGTTTTGATGCTCTTTTATTCTAACATATAACGGTCTAGATGTCTCACCTATATAGAATTTGCCACATTCGCTGGGAATTTTATAAACCACATTTTTGGTATTTTGCTGTGTATTGTTTGGTTTAGTCTTTGTTAATAGAGATCTAAGAGTAAGGGGAGAGGACCCTCCGAAACGTTAACGTTAAAAGTTTGTAAACTTTTTTATAACATTTTTATATCTTTAAAATTTTGTTCGTTAGGCAAATTTATTACAAAAAAGAATCACTGAGAAATTTGTCTCCGTTTTACTTTCTTTACATAAGAACAGGTATTTTAAACATTTTTTAAGTTTTAGATAGTGGCGAAAAACCCAAATAAAGGAGAAAAAAATATATCAACACGCCACAACAGACATTACTTAAAAACATATTGAATATCAAGAAGTAGAAAATGTAAAAAAATATCATTAACTAGTTGAACAGAGAATTAATAAACATACATGAGAACATTCTTAGAGAAAATAGAAAAGAGGGTCGACGAAAACAAGAAAATAATAAACGATAATACAACAAGACTGACAGAAGTGAAAGAGAGCATTGTGAATGAACAAGGCTGTAGAAAAAAAAAACGTGTTTTAGCAAACATAAAAATATATAACAGCAATTAGACAAGATAAAAGAAGAATGCAGGAAGACAATAAGATAAATTCAAAAATTAGGATAGGTGAAGCATATCCTAAAAAGTTTTCCAATAAGACTGTTAGAACTTTGAAACGTGGTAGCGGCAACACTGTTTGAAATGTAAATGTCATTGCTGTACAATACATTGTGTCAATTTACTATAGAAAAATACACGATTCAACAGCGCCTAGGAATTATTCGTGTTACTGTTAATGGCGAACGCTATAGGACTCTGTTAAGAGAATATCATTGGCCTGAACTGATAAATGTACGTATAAACAATGTTCTTGCAACAATACAGTGCAACTTGTCAAATAATTCACCAGGCAATCGATTTAGTGCAAGAAAAGTTTTCTGGACGCGTTATTTCACGAACTGGTAATGTCAACTGGCCATCAAAATCATGCGATCTCACGTCCCTACATAATTTTTTGTGGGGTTATGTAAAATCTCTGGTTTACAGAAATATACCCCAATTCTTGACCTTAATGGAAACTACAAAATTTGGGCCACCATTGAAAATATACCATGTGATATGTGGAAAAGAGTAATCGAAAATTGAATTTCCAAAATGCATTTAACCAGACAAAGCTGAGACTTTTGAACGATACTATTTTCAAAACACAATACCATTATTTGTTTATCAAGCTAAAATAAGAATTACTCGGTTATTACTTGTACTTATTATTATAAAACATTTTAAAGTTCTGTCATTCTTAGTTTGACAACCCTTTACATCTTAAACTAGTAAAGCAAGAAATTAATACACATGGAGACATTTCGAGGAGGTTTACGTTCAATATTAGACAAACGGGCAATAAACAAGAAGATGTATTTTCATCGGCTTCATTTGTTTCTTCAGAAAAATATCAGTATTGGAACTTTTAAGGTGTACTATGTGTATCGGATATAACACCGGGAAAAAAAGATCTTCATTGAAGATATCAAAATGCACTAAACTTTGAGTGTTTCTAATTATTTAAACTACTAATACAGAATACTATTTCAGCGACGAATCAGCTAAAATAATTGCCACGAGATTTTTTGTAGGGATGTAATAACGAATCTTTCAAATTGAGCAGTTTTTTTAATTCTTCAGTAAAACGCAGATGGCGTTGTCAATTTGTCTAGGTCTAGTCTCATTTCAGAAGTGTAATGTATGACATTTATAAACACGGAGTCGTACACAATACACAGCGGTCAAATTAAATATAATTTAATTTGACTGCTGTCAATTAAATATAATATGATAATTAAATTGTCAATGTAAGTATTATTGACATACACAAAAAATATATTTACTTTATATCTTTTCGTAATTTATAGAAATTAATATACTTTATTTTTAGGTTCGTTTTGAAAACGGGAGAATATTTCCCGAAACGTTAACGTTAAAAGTTTGTATATTTTTTAGGACATTTTTATATTTTTAAAATTTTGTTCGTTAGGCAAATTTATTACAAAAAAAGAATCACTGACAAATTTGTCTCCGTTTGGTTTTTTGTTTTTACCCAGTGATTCTTTATTTACATAAGAACAGATATTTTGATATTTTTTGAGTATTAGATCGTGGCGAAAAACCCAACCCAAATAAAGAAAAAAAATATATGAACACGCCACAATCATTCAGACATTACTGTTTGGTGTACATTATAACCAGGAGGCATAATTGGGCCGTATTTCTTTCAGAATGCTACTGGTGAAGCTGCAACTGAATATTGGTGGGCTGAATTGAAAAATATTGATTTGAAGGATTCCATTCCAATAGAATGGCGCTACACCTTACTCTGCTAATGAAACAATTGATTTATCGAGAGAAAAATTTCCTGATGAGTTATTGCAAGAAACGATAATGTTAAATGGCCACCAAGATTATGTGATGTGACCCCGTTGGAATATTTTGGGGTTACGTGAAAAGCTAGGTCTATAAGAACAATCCACATTCGATTTCCGAATTAAAGCATGCATTTATTCGAGTCATTGGCGAGATAGAGCCACGATTATGCCAAAATGTCATCCATAATTTTGAGAAAAGAATAGACGTCTGTAGAATTGCAAGAGATAGTTATTTGGCAGATATTGTCTTTCATGTTTAAATGTCATACACAATGATTTAATTATCAATAAAGTTTTTTTGAAATTAACGCAAATTCTGTATTTTATTCAAGAATTAAAAAAACCTCTAAATTGTTTCGGCACTCACCTGATCTAGCACCGTGCGACAAACACATTTTGATCATAGTAGTGAATATATATATACTTAACTGCTACTTAATATATTTGACTATTTAATGACAACTATTGTTAACACAACCCGACACTAGTATCAACTTCCTAATCATAGATTACGGTTACGAAAATCAGGGTCAGTAATCTCTCGAAAATTCGATGGATGAAAAAGTCAATTTTTACTAATTTGGTCATCAAAATCCTTGACTTATTCGTCATCTATTTCACCAAATATGGTGTAAAGAACAAGTATTCCATAGGCGAATATATATTCAACAAAAATAAAGAACTTTCTTGGCTTATTTTATGACTAATAATATTACGTATACTCAAACTTTATCCAAACAAGGTTTCTATTGCATATACAGATGTAGAAACATAACTTAACCAAATTAGGTATTGTTGTACTGCACTTCCTTCACTCAAACCGTCATCGCTGTTTTGGTATCAACTATTTCGGCGATACCGGAAACCTAGTGGGATTTTTAAGTCAACCAGGTCTGACGTAGTTTCATTCATAAAAAAATAAATGTAGTATTAAAATAGTAAGTTGATTAATATATTTAAATGTTTCTGACTATATATGGTTTATTGACTCATTTTTCAATTTCAGAGGCGTTTAGTACAGTTATCTCGAGGTCAAGTATTTAGTCTACTAACATTTTATTCTTTTCTTTCTTTATACGGACAACACTAACGCTATCACTGAGTTTTTATTAATGAAGAATGATGTTCTTATCTTTTTAAAACATGTTTCTCTAACTATATTACCGAGCTGTAAATATGAAACCCATAGATGAAATTTGCCCATAGATGGCCCTAACTGTCAATGTAGTTACCGTCAAACCACGTCATTGGCGCCATTTCCTTGTTGACATCTGACAAACCTTTTCAACTCAAGTTTTAATATAAATACAAGTTTCATATAAATGCATAGTTTGTAATAGGGTTGCGCATGTTGAATTTTGTGCCTGGAAACTACGATTTGCAGACATCATTGATTTTCTGTTACCATTTGAAGAACTTACGGTGAGCATGCTCTTGGTAAATCACAGTGCTTTCAGTGGCTTAAAAAAATCAAAAGTGGTGCTTTCACGTGAGAAACGAAAAACGTGGAAGACCACCAAAAAAGTTTGAAGACAAAGAATTGCAAGTATTGCTGGATGAGGATGACACTCAAACGCAATAACAACTCGCGGATCAATTCAACGTGACACGAGAAGGTATCTCTATGCATTTGAAAGCCATGGGAAAGATCCAGAAGATGGGAAAATCCACATGAACTGAATGAAAGGCAGCAGAAAAACCGAAAAACCACTTGGGGAATGCTGCTCGCCAGGTACAAAAGAAAATCATTTCTAAATCGAATTGTGATTGATGATGAAAAATTGATATATTTTGAGAATAATAAGCATAAAAGA
The DNA here is from genome assembly GCA_031761425.1 of Cosmopolites sordidus. Taxonomy (NCBI): domain Eukaryota; kingdom Metazoa; phylum Arthropoda; class Insecta; order Coleoptera; family Curculionidae; genus Cosmopolites; species Cosmopolites sordidus. The sequence goes on from JARFXV010001977.1 coordinate 99,464, forward strand.
TCATGGGTAACTCCAGGTGCACCATCAACATCAACTGCAAGGTCAAATCGTTATGGAAGACAATGCTCTGTATTTGGTGGGATTAAAAGGGTGTGATCCATTATAAGCTGCTAAAACTTGGCTGAACTACTAAACGCTAACGACAACAATTGATCGATGTGAATCAAACTTTGCGTGAAAAATGACCAGAATATCAAAAAAGGCAACACAAAGTGATTTTGCTTCATGATAATGCCAGCAAAACTGGTCAAGGAAACGTTGAGGCGTTTAGTTGGGAAATACTTTCGCATGCGGCTTACTCACCAGACTCGGCTCCGTCCGATTACTATTTATGTGTATCGATGGAACACACACTTTCTGAGCAGCGCTTCACTTCTTACGAAAATGGCTCTTGCTCTATAGCTGAAGCTATAGAGCTATAGCTAGAAAAATATTCACACAATTTAATATTTCAGAATTTTCAAAACAACGTTTGAATTTTATTATTATTATTTTATATATATATATATATATATATATATATATATATATATATATATATATATATATATATATATATATATATATATATATATATATATATATATATATATATATATATATTTGCTATATAAATATAATAATATAAATATCTCAACTGAAGCTCAACACATTTTGCTGGGTCCTGATTGAAACGTGTAAGTCGTGCATTGTCATTGCCAAATGTAAATTGTCTTCAGATGAAGGCCGTCCATGGCCACCCTCATGGTTTTTTTTTTCGTTGCATGTTGTACACAATATACTTTTCATCATCAGTTACCATCCGCTTCAAAGAGAGCAAATTTTCTTTTTTTCCTTTCAACAACGGAACAGAATTTTGACCAATTGGTTATGTGTAAAGAAATTAAAATTAAATTCTGAGAAAACAAAATATATGACTCTGGGAAAGAAAGGGATATTTACAAGTCGTTTATTGATAAAAATTATAATATTTACATCGGGAAGAATAACATTAAAATCGTAGACCAAATTAAATATCTAGGAGTAATTAAATAATTAGGAGTAAAATATAGGGTTCGTTCGTAGAATATCGCATAACTTAAGTAATTGGTCAAAACTGTTAATAAATAATACTACAATTTATCCCCATTTTAGTCATTGTAGCTCTTTGTTGTTAGGTTGTAATAAAAATAAAATAGATTGCAAATTCTACAAAAAAAGGCAATGCGAATTATTTTGCATTGTGATAGGTATACACACCAGTGGATTTGATGTTGCGCTCTTTGGACTGGTGCTCTTTATGGCAGAGTATTAAGATGGCCAGTAGTGTAATGCGTGTTTAAATTAAAAATAACTTAATGCCTGCATATATTGGAAGGTAGTTAATAGCGCGATCTGAAAAACACCAATGTAACATTCGCTCAAAAGAGGGTCTTCATATACATTTTGAACGTAGAACCTATATGCAGAAATCACTTTTTGGGAATGATATTCGGATGTTCAATAGTCTGCCAGCAGAGCTAAAAAGTACAAAGTTTTGAGAATGTACAATATTTTGAGAATGTATGAATCCGTAAACATTATTTGGTAAAATAGGTTCAGTATGTTTGATTTTGGATGGACCAATGTGTATGTATTAGATTTTTATTATTAATATATTGTATATATTTATTTCTAATTATTGTAGATAAACAGATCATATTTGGATATATTTGTATTATGCATAGACACGTACGAATATAAATGAATTATAGGCAGTAGCCAAGTGTTAAATAAATATTATTATTATTAAACAGATTCGGTATAGCAGATTATACTGACTAAGTTTATGAGGGATCTGCATATCGTATTGGCAGACGTAACTATTTTAAAATTATCAAAAACGGTTGATTTGCCAATATTTAACTTATCTGCTATCTCAAGGACCATGGTGCGTGGATCTTCAGCTATTATGGTATTGACTTCCTCAGCATCAGTAAACGACACAAATCTTGTTTTTTATTTGGACAACGTCCTCTTTAAAAGGCATAATGTGGCGTAAATGCTTAAAGTTATCGATTTTCAATTTGAAAAAACTTGTCTAAATGAAGGCAAATTAAAATAAATCTGTACGTAAACATTGTAAATATAACAAATTCCTTCGAGCTTTCCGACCAACCCGATATTCCTCCAGGCTTCTTTTTAGCCAACTTGTCGTAATCGACCAATTTTTTATTGTTCCATAATAAGAATTGTATTTTTTCTTTTTCGAGCATACGTCAAACCACACATTATACAACATGTTGTATAATTATCAATTTTCTGCAATATTTCTTTAAGGTAAAATGCCCAAAGGTTCGTATTACTGTCTACTAATTACAAACAAAGCAAGGAAAAAAAGTTGATGCTTACCTTCCAAATCAGATCATCCGTTGGCTACATCTGTCCAAGGCACGAGTCTGTTCGTACCATCAGGCCCTTAACCAAAAAACGACAGGTGTGAAGGCAGCTGCAAGAAAAAAAAGCCCCGGTAAGAATCAGAAAGAAAAAAAAAATATACGATTGAATTGGCGCGGATAAAGAGATCATCCAACGGATTTGTTATTCGTTGATTTATAAAGCAATTGTTATTGGAGAAAATCACAATATATAGCTCGTCAAATTCTTTTCTGTCGGGTCATCAAAATATATCGTAAGGCATGGAATTTTAAAAATAAAATACGAAAAGGAATTTCCAGAAGTAGTAGAAAATAATGATTATTATATTCAACCATTATATTTAAACGATATACAAATTTAGGAGTATTGTTTTTATATTGTGTTGTGCTCTCAGTAAGTACTTTCCTAATCGTTAAAATTTTCTGTGATTGGAGTATGTAGCTGTACTTATAGCTATACTTGAGTATAGAGAGTATATCGATTATATAGAGTGGTGTAAATAAGATGTTAGAGATGCACCTTCTAAACGCAGAAACTGATCCTCAAAATTTTGGAAACTCGGTCAATGGGTGGACAAGTTAATGCAGATAAAACAAATATTGGAAACTATGCATGGTTGACAAACATTAATAGAATGGATGTACAATAAACATGTAAATAATCAAAAAAACAGCGTAAATAGATAATTTATACAAAATAACGGACGAAGAAAAAAAGACGAATAAAATGTAATTACATTAGGTTGAGATATCACTGTTGACTACTAGAAGCAACATAATTAGATTAAAATTTAATTGAAATAAATTAAAGATATTTTAAATCATTAATTATGCTTATAGAAAAAGGATTCTCTGAGGAAGGAGGATACTATTGGGATATTGTCTATCGATATCATCTCAGGAAGGGACGTAGGCATTCCGGGTTGATGCCTAAGATCAGAAAATCGAATGCAGTCGGCAGTAAAGTGCTTAATGATAAGAAGCAGGTTGTAGGTAGCACATAAGGAAGGAAAGACTTCAGAAGATGCTCATGTGAAATAAAATAACCGATTCCAAGTCTGTGTCAGATGTATGATTGTTTCCTGGAAGAAGGAGAAACGGTAGAAGACCCTGATAGAAGAGAAGAGAGATTTAATGGGTCAGAATTTATTAGAACCCTCATGCATGTCCCAGACATTTTGCACAATAGAATGAGTGCGACACTTAGGATATGTATCAGAATATATATATATATATATATATATATATATATATATATATATATATATATATATATATATATATATATATATATATATATATGATATACATATAATAACTTTGTAAATTGCGCAGTGTAAAACATAAATGGCGATAATCGACCCTTTAATCTAGTATTCAAACTGTTCGTATCCGATCGAAATCTAATCTTATTATAAAGATATGAAGGACTTTTGTACCATAATATGGAATGAAATAAACAGCCTGCGGGCAGTTGCCTTCTAAATAACATAGATAGATAAATCTAAATAACATGTATAGATGCAGAACAGTAGAGGCCCCAGAACTGAGTCTTGTGGAACTTCATAGTTGATATGTTATCGGTTTTTACAAACTGATATCTGTTACCATCAATTATAACCACTACAGTTGACCATCAATTTTCAAGTATTCTGCGACAGACCCACATAATGAAAAATGGCACCCATAAGTTTAATGTTAATTCTATCAAATGCTTTGGATAAATCTAATAGCACTAGTACAGATGTTCTACCGATATCATTATTTCTTACTAAGTTCAGCAAAATGCTTTTATAAAACCGATCTGGACGTATGGTATTGAGCTCTGGGGATGCGCAAGCATATCAAATATAGCCATAATTCAAAGAAACCAATCCAAAATGTGTATGATAACAGATGCACCCTAGTATGTGTCAAACCAAACACTCCATGAAGACCTGAAAATCCCATATGTTCGGGATGTAATTTCGGAACAAAGCACCAAACATCACAACAGACTGGAAAACCACGTCAATTTTTTGCTCCAACCACGTCTGGAACCCCAAAATGCAAGAAGAGTTAAGAGGAACTGGCCAACCGACCTAATAAATGGTAGAAGAGGACCTGTCTTTGGAGAAGACCTCATCACGCCAAACAAGGGCATAGCTTGCTCTCAAGCCAACACATTAGCTTATAGAGCTTAAGTTCAGCAAATAATACAACTATATCATTTACGGAAACCAGTCTGCCTAAAAGGAAGAATGTTATATTCATTAACATGCTTGGTTAATTCCTCAGCCAAGATTTTTTTCCAAAAGCTCTGACAGTAGGCAAGATCGATATTGGCCTAATATCCATCCAGCAGATATGAATTAACAATGTGTATCAATATTGGAAAAAATAGGGACAACACATACGAATAACTTCAATATTTATTGCATTAGATCCAGCTGCGTTAGTCTTTTATAAATGTTGTATATTCGTCTACGAGGTTACAATTAAATAGTGATTAAAACGATTCTTTTAAATTATTATTATAAACGTTTTATAATTTGAAATCTGGTGACAGATTAGCAACTGTTTTTAAAAGATGGTTATTTATATCTGTAGCACCGCTTAAGGCATCCGGCAAAGATGCATTTCTTTTAGATTGTTTTTCTTTGTATATTTATATATATATATATATATATATATATACATATATATATATATATATATATATATATATATATATATATATATATATATATATATATATATATATATCCCAGTTTGTTACAAGATTATATCTCAATATCTACTAGACAGAGCACAGGGACAGTTAGGACCGAACATTGGTGCATATCAAGCAGTTTTCGACCGGGCAGATCCTGCCCTGAACAGATCCTGAATTTAAAGTTGATTCTAAGACATCAAAAACTGTACAATAAAAATCTCGTTTGTACATTTGTCGATTTCAAAAAAGCATATGATTCTATTGACCGCGAATCTTTATTCCGAATGTTGAAAGAACAAGGACTAGATCTGAAAACGTTGGCAATTATTAAAGCAACGTTAACTAACACGAGTTCAAAAGTTAAATTCATGGGTGACATCTCAGAGCCCTTCGAAATTAAAATTGGTGTGAGACAAGGGGATAGACTCTCGCCACTCTTATTTAACTGTGTTCTAGAAAAACTAATACAGGAGTGGCGTGAAAAAAAGTCGGCACTGAATATTGACCAGCCTATTAAACTGTAGAGAAACAACATCAAAATTGATTGTCTGGCATGTGCTGATGATCTAGCAATTTTAACTCAAGATGTATTAACGTCACAGAAACAGATTGAAATCCTAAAAGAAAAGGTAGGACTGCAAATTTACTTTGAAAAGTCAAAATACATGACCTGCAACAGACTAAGAACACCATTTCTAAAAACAAAATATGGTAACATCAGACGAGTCTCTCAATTCAAATATTTGGGTGAAATAATCATGGAAAATGGGTTGGAAAAAGCGGCCAATAAGGGTAGATGTCAAAAAATAGAAACGGCATTGAGACTTACACAAAATATTTACAACAAAAAATGCCTATCTAAAAACACAAAACTGAGACATTACAACACAGTTATTAAGCCAGAATGTCTATATGCTGCAGAAACGCTCATTTTGAATAAAAAAAGGGACATCGAAAAGAACGAAAGAAAAATCATAAGAAAAATCCTAGGCCCCAAACAAATAAATAGCACAACATACCGACTTCGAGAAAACAAAGAAATCAAACAATACACAGATATACATAGCGATATGAGAAAAAGAAGACTTAAGTTTTACGGACACATCAAACGGATGAATCCGAGTAGGCTAACTAGACAAATAGTCGAATTCTATGAAAATAGGAGTAGAGCTAAAGTAGAAATAATTAAATGCATTGCGGCAATTAAAGAGGACCTAAGATCAGCAAATATTACACAAAGTGAAATTCAGGATAGAGGCTGTTTCAGCGACAACGTTAACGTTTGGAAGGTTGGCCAGAGAGAAAAATGTAGGAAGACTGGAACAACTTGGTCTGACGAAAGGAAAAAAGCTCCTAGCGAAAGAATGAAATTAGTATGGGCGCAAAGGAAGGCTAACAACAACAAACGCCTCTAATTGTACTTCGCGTGGTCCACCAGGGCCCACACGTGAATAATAATGTATATATATATATATATATATATATATATATATATATATATATATATATATATATATATATATATATATATATATATATATATATATATATATATATATATATATAACATATATGAATATATGAATATATATATATATATATATATATATATAT